>JAHWFP010187963.1:0-24642 GCA_023313725.1 Lithobius niger | reverse complement strand
GGCGGGGGAGGGTCACTCGTGCAATTCTGCTCAACATGGACTGTTCTGTGTCTTGCGAACCTCGGTTTAAAAATGTAATTGACTTCAGTCACAGATTTATTGCCATGTTGTGAGAAGGAGGAAACAGAGGTGTGGTCATTACTATTTCGTCCATTACTATTTCTCACTACTCCAAACAAATGCGTGAAGATGCCGAGTTCCTCTTTGGGGGAGGGGGGATAATACACACAGGTAGGATTTAAAATCGCCACCCACGCATGTTACCATCGAACCGTTTCGCGAGATTCTGCGTAGTAATACAAGGCCAACTAAGATAGTAACTGCGTTCCTCGTAACTATCTCAGTTGACCTTGGACATAACAGTCGCAGGTCATTTAAATTTCATGTAATGCCTGTAAAGGCGATTTGAAAATATTAGTTAAAGTTAAAATTAATAGACGAAACAGCATGAATGCAAAAATTGTGTCGTCGCAGACTGGAATGATTTTCGTCTTTTAAAATCACACTTTATAAATTTTTAGGCCTGTATCTTATAATTTTTCTTCGGCTATCTATTGGCATAAATAATTTTAATTTTTATCGCATTAGTTATTTAGATTTTTAATCTCATGATAATTATTAGCAAACGATTAAAATTTAGTACATGCACACACAGACAGATAAAACCTCATAATTGGCGGAGCGAGCGAGCGAAGAGTGGCCTATAACGGACACCAAATTGCAAAATGTTGGTTGGTCCGTTGGTTGCACATTTTTAGTCTGGGTGGCGCCCAAACGAAAGATCGGATTAGAATGAAATTTGGTACAACGCTTGATACCCCAAACAGTATTACTGAGCCAAAATTTGACGTAAATCGAACAATTATTACGGGAGAAATAACAAATTTTCTAATTTATTTCTAACACTCACCATTGTAAATTTGGAATAGTGAATAGTGAAGGAAATCCGACGAAGCATACACTGTGCTGTTGGTAATCAAGTGAACTTAAAAAAAAATGCCAAAATAAATCATCGTACTTCCTTACAGCTAACAATCTTTTTTGACATAACTCAACGAAATAATAACATTTGATCATAACACTTTAACCACTAGAGGAAGACAAGCAAATGGGAAAAAAACCAGAAGGATTCGTTGGCGTTGACGCTATCAACGGGAATCTCAAATTTGAAACGTCAAATCGCCGCTGCAGGAGGAAACCGTTCATGTAATACGACAGAACACAGCAGACTACGTATTTATATCACAACACAGAACAATAATTTGGCTTCGTATTGTAATTTCAAGATTTCTAGATTGCTATGGAAACTACACTCTCCATCCCATGTTGCCAGATTAAATAGGCCTAACATCGAACCCAATAGGCCTAATTTCTGAGTCAGGGTACTTTACCTGTGGACACGTTCGGCTGGACGTGCCAGGTTCCAGCATGAAACAACGTGTGGACGCGCGAGGCTTCCAGTATGAAACACTGTCCGAGGGGGCTTCGCGCGCTTATCATATACAACCTAAACAGTATCCAATTCTAACCTAACCTAACCTAACCTAACCTAAGCATTTATGAAACAAGTAAGCGAAATAACTCGCTGACGTCATAATTTGCTGACATCATAACTTGCTAACCTCAGCACCTGCCACCAGGATCGCTACGACTCTAGCATCCAACTCGTCCACGGGCATGCCCCTACTGCATCCAGCCTGTCGCATCCAGAGGTAAAGTACCCTATATGTGTGTAATTTCTCTACTGTTGTCGCTTACGAAACTAAAACGGGACTAATAATTAGGCTTAAACTTAGGATTTAGAATTATTTAAATTCTTTCTTGTACCCAAGCTAATACCGGCTGATCAACAATTGTAATAATTCCAATTAAAAAAAAATTAGCGTTTGGCGTTGAAGTACGTGCCAGAGGTGTGCGCTTCAACAGTGTCGTAGAACGCAGCGTAGAGAGCCGCGGATGTTTCGAATCTTTTGATTGTTGTGAAGTACTATCGTTACTGGTGATTGTTTAGCTTGCAATTAAATGCTTTATTGTTAATATTTTAAATCTAGGAAAGATACTCTGCAATAAATATAAACAATGTAAGCATTATTGACGGTGGCACGTTCTTTGCCAGCTTAACCACGGCGGCACGTTCTTTGCCAACTTAACCACGGCGGCTAACGTTGTATTTTACGGCGGCGATGGCGCAAAGAGGCTGCAAATAACGAAACGGATACTAAATATGGGTGCAAACGAAAGTATCTTAAAATTAATATGAAACGTAGCCTAGCTAAAATGTAAAAAATACCAGCAAAAAGCTTCAGCTCAACTGTAGCCGAATGAATATTGCCCCCAGCTTTTTAAGGACCATTAGCAAACATTGCAAGGCCATTATAATGAGAGGAAATACAAATTTAAAATAAATTTTTCTCCGCTCCGCCTACAATATGCCCAAAGCCTGTTTCCTAGTTATTGTACGCCGGCAAAGGATCATTTAAAGGGATATACCTTCCAGCTCCATTGTTCTGGATCCTCCACATCAAGTATGGCCCAAAAGAGTCTATTTATTACTGTTAGTCTTTCCCTTGCTAAAAATCCGTTTTAAAATGTGGCGTCTAGGAGATTTTATGTTGAATATTGTTAACTATATTTAAGAACGTACCGTTCTTATATGATCCTTTGTGCGCGTACAATGACCTTGAAGTTTTATCTGTACGTGAGCAGTACTAATTTTAATCGTTTGCTAATAATTACTATGAGATCAAAATTCTAAAAGACTAATACAGTAAAAATTAATTATACCAATAGATCACTGAAGCAAAATTATAAGACACTCGTCTAGAAAAATTATAAATTGTGATTTTAAAATACAAGAATCATTCCAGTTTGTGACGACACAATGAATGCGTTCACTCTGGCTTGTCTATTAGGCGCAATGCCAACTGAGATACTAGCTTCGTTTTTCGCTGCGAGGAACGAAGCTACTGTCACACTTGATCTTGACTATCGTAAATGCTCGGATGCGATCAGCGCTTAGCTGCTATAAGGCAGGCGGTATGTTGCTTTAATCGCCGGATGCTAATAGGTATAGCTTTCAATATGCAAGAGAAAATCTCCTAGATGCCACATTTTAAATCGGATTTTTAGCAGGGGATTGACTAACGGGAAGTAAATAGACCTTTGGGGCCGTATTTGATGTGGAGGATCGAGTTATAATAAGTTATTAAAATTAAGTGAATCCAGTTAAACAAAAATTAAAACAGGCAAATTAAAATTGTTTGTTCGGAATCATTCAATCTTAAGTGGACTCTCCGGCTATAGTATACAAGTAAACCACGCTTATCTTTACAATTTTACAGCATTGGTCTAATAACGCAAGCTTGATAACAAAGACGTCACCTGTAAGCCATTCCTATTGGAAAACCGTTTACAGGGCACTAAAAAGATAAAAACTTCAAATTCCGCACCAACAAAGTATACTGCCTGGCTGCCCGCTAAACACAAAAATTTATGACTTTCCTGAAGAGGGGGTCGTAAACCCCCGCCCCCTCCTCCCCATCAACAATGGATCGCGCTGCCCTCTTGCGCTAAGCATACTGGGTACGCGAGAGTGGCTCCCCCTCCCCCCTCTCTAAAACGTATTCCATTCTCACTTCCCGCTCCCCCTCAGCTATCTCCCATTTCCGAACGACCCTACTTTCACCGCCTGGCAGCCATGCGTGCTGCGTTAGGACGAAAGGCACAGGGATCTGTCATCTGTTCGTGTTTCCCCGATCGTGGATAGGTATTGATAGATCGCTTTTCAGCATTGATCACCGTACAAGCATCAACCGGTAAGTGATACTTTTGATTATGCGTTGACCCTTGGGGCTGGGGAGGGCGTGGTTTAATTTTGAATCGAGAAAACACGAGCTGGTTTGTTATGAATGAATGAATGGGGGGAAGAGGTGAACAAGCGAGCAGAGAGAGGAACACGGTTTGGGTTTGCTTGAATGCCGGCTGCGAGTTGCGCTCGCTACGGCAGGGCAGTGCTGCCTCAAATCCCGTATCGATTGCTGCCTCCGTCCGCCTGTGAGCGTGCTTTTCTGTGGTTTTGTTGGGGAGAGACTGAGAGAAGCCTAACCCTAACGTCCTGTTTAATACTAAGACGGTGGTGTTTGTTGTTTTGTCGGGTTATCGCGTTTTTCTCCGATCCGAAATCAGACTTCCCGAATGCGTCAGTCAGCCTGCCCGCCCCAGCCGTTTCTGTTCAGCGTCGCTCAAACCCTCGGCTTTGGTTTGTTTACAATCGGGCTCGCTAGCCTTTATAGTTAAGTCGTCGTAGCCCGCCAGATTAAAATCCGTGAGCTTATTACTTTTTGTCGGATAAACTAAGCTCGTAGATTGACGATCTGTTTGCTTGTTGTTGGCGTGTGTCGTCGGTTTCGATTGATAAAAAATATATAACGGAGTATGATGTAGCCCGCTTGCTTGCCCAGTGCCTGGAAATACCCCGTTGCCCCGATTTCTATATTAAACTTAAAGGGTAAATGGCATTACCCTTGGGTCGAATTAAATCCAATTTCCACCAAAAATGAATGATTTCTTATTAGGCCTAAATGAATTAAAAGGAATGGGAAAACCAGACTACATATACACGTAGCCACATACATGGCCCCACAGCCGCGGGGGGGGGGGGGGTGTCTTGTCATCTGGACCCGCACGGTATAAACACTTTC
Organism: Lithobius niger; assembly: GCA_023313725.1. Lineage (NCBI taxonomy): Eukaryota > Metazoa > Arthropoda > Chilopoda > Lithobiomorpha > Lithobiidae > Lithobius > Lithobius niger. The sequence goes on along the minus strand of JAHWFP010187963.1, from coordinate 19,942 downwards.
CAACCAATTATGAGTTATGATGACTATGAGTAATTTCCCCGATATGTGCGGGTGTTGCAATTTTTTTATTCTCTCTACAAACAATAACTGCAATCAAATGCAACGAGCACGGAGCAGGAGCACTGCAGTACAAGGCTGTTACACAGGTCAGCCTTCAAACGTAATGTTACGAGGCTTTATAACACAGTGTAACGTTTTTCCCGATTTCTGGTGGGGGATGGAGAGGGAGGGCCCGCAATTGCAGTTAGTCCCAGGCCCAAAGTTTGATGTGGGGACCCTGACAACACACACTCGTCTATTTTTCCCCTTCTTTTGCAGTATTCTTCAGCCAAGTCTTCTTTCCGCTGATATTATTGAAGGCACGTGCCAATAAACTATTTACTGTTTTTCAGTGATGTTGTCCAGCCAAGTAACCGTAATTCTAACACGCACGCACAAGTCATTAGCTTATACTACTTACAGAGCAAATAAATAATAAATCACAAGGTAAAGGGTAAATGAAGCAAATAGTCTGGCCAAGACTGGCCTGGTGGGGATACAAGATACATTAATCTGAGAAAGAAAGATAAGACAACTGCCCGACTCACAAGGCCAGTCTTTAATAGAGACGTGTTGCTTCGTTATCCTTTACCTTGTGATTTATTCTTTATTTATTTCTCGCATTATTTCTAGGATGGAGGCCAAGAAGCAATGTTGCTTCCCCTTCTTGTGTATGTTTGTGACTTCTAGGTCACTACCGAAAAAGACTGAACAGCTACTTAGCTTGGCTGGCGCCTGTAGCCAGTATCCGCCCCGGTAGCTCATTGGTTAGAGTTCCCGGCCCAGTCAGCAGGAAGTCTTGGGTTCGAGTCCCAGTCGGGGCAGTTGTCTTTTCTTTCTTTCTCAGATTAATGTATCTCGTGTCCTCACAAGGCCAATCTTTAATGCACACTGTTTGCTTCTTTTACTTACAGAGTATTCAAAAGTAAAAACGGGAAAAAAAATTATTATAGTATTAAAGGCACATAAATCCTGCCGGTATGCCGTGCGACCCGTTGGGAATAACATTTGAAACATTTACACAGGTTAGAGTTAATGTTCGAAATCATCTCGCATGCAAGAAAAAACAAGAAAATGACTGTGTTGGCAACATGTACATACGTTTGAACTAATGTCGCAAAACCGAGTCGTACAGAAAGGCCAACAGGGACGTATGTTCCTTTAAGGTTTCACGTGGACTAAACACTACATTGTGGTGTCTAAAGATTGCAGTAAAGCTTGTTCGTGTTCTTTTCCTGTTTTGACTTCAGTCCGTTAAGGCCGCTAAAAATTAATTAAGTGGTTCTCAGGAGTGGTACTTAAAAAAAAAAATGGACGCGAGCGGAGGGTGTTTTTCTTTTTTTTTTTTTTACTTTTTATTCGTGATTTTTCAAATGCGTACGATGGCTTTATTTTTTTTAACCAAAGAAAACGAAATCAGTACAATATCTACGTTTTAATGCCTGAGCAGCGTTAAAAAGATGCACATTTGATAAGTCATTCTTTAGATCAAACTTTTTAGTTGTGGCATGCCTCTCAAGGTCCCTTAGATTCGTTTCGAGGCGATCCTGCCAATGGAGCAATGTGTTGATATGGTCATCGGCTCCAGAAAGTGTTTGGTGGAAGTGATGAAGTGTGATTGGAATTTGTTTTTGACAGGTTCATGAAAAACGTTTGATGCGCTAAGAAAAAAAAACCATCCGTGCACTCCTGAGATTAACTTTTAGTGGCCTAAACCTTTCTTTAAAATCAAGTATGTTCGCTTTTGTTGCTTCATTTGTGCGTTATGAAGATGGAAGCAGCGTTTTAGTTCTTTTTTGGGGTACTTTGCTTTCCAATGAGGAGGGTTGGGACTCAGTATGGAGCATGGGAAAGATTTGTGTTGGAGAGTTATCCTTTCTGCTGCTCCGGTAAATACTAATTAGTTATATTTTCCGTAATGAGCACCAAACAATCAAAACAATAGAACTTTATTCCAATTAAAATCTTACGTAAAGCAAGAATTGCCCATTTTCTCTGGTTATTAATTACGTGTTATGTATGCCTGTCAAGTTACCTGGTGTTTGAAACAAATCATAAAAGTGTGACGAGTTTTCTTCGGCTAAAAATAGACGTACTTTAAGTGAACTTACATTTACAATCATTAGTAGCCAACTTAATTTAGAATTATGTGAAACTATTTCTTTTCTCTTATTGTAGGCTAGGCTATTTAAATAAGCTCTTACACATTATCCTGTGCAAAGAGGTACACTAAACATTTCTGATGAACGAATAGCCTAACATGCCGGAACCCACAGTAGCTTAAAGTGGCACTATCACCGATTGAAAACCGTACAAAATCACCGTGGCGCCATCTAGCGGCAGTGATATTGTTAACCTTTACAAGTTGGTAAAGGTGGTACACAGGCCCAGGAAGTCCCAAATTTTCACTCAATATTAATTAACGAGGACATGGCCCGTTTGTTTCGTTAAAAGAAATGGCATTGTGTATTCTTTCGCTTGGTGTTGCCAGACTGTGTCAATCAATGATAGTGCCGCTTTAATGTTAAGTTCAAGACTCACTTTAACCTTACGTTTAGGCTACACTTCATGGAGTAAATAAAAAAGAAATAAGAAGCATTTCCTGTGGTTTTTGTGTGTTGAAGCCATATATGCAGGTCCCGGTCATAAACGGGGCCGTAGCTTTTTTTTCTCGGAGGGTCCGGGGGGGGGGGGGGGGGAGAAGGAAACAAACCGGCAATTTCACGTTCTTCCCCATACGACGAGAGAAAAGTAACTGTCCAAACCCTTTTTAACTAAAACGATACCTAGGATAACAAAAAAAGTATTTTACTAAAAGAAAAATTGAACTTTGGTAACTCTAGGAGTCCAGGTTTGGTTTTCCTGTACGACTCAATTTTGCAACATTACTTCAGACGTGTGTAAATGTTGCAAAGCATTCATTTTCCTCTTTTTCCCCTCTTGAGTTTGGGAAAACCCCGGATTTTCTTGAAAAATCTCAACCCACGTTGTTTTTTTCGGGTTTTATTGCTTTTTTCCCTAGGGTTTTATTGGATTTTTTCCCCGGATTTTTATCGTTTTGTTACGGACTTTATCTAGATTAACTTAGGTTTCTGTTTTAGGTAGCCTACCTGTTTCATGAGTGTTTTACAGGTGCAGTACTATAGTGTGCGCGGCCTATCTTGAGTTCGCTGCAGAACGAACACAGATAATCGATTGTACGTTTTTGGTAGCAGAGTGCCTTGTTGATATCCAAAATGGTTACAAAAACAATGGCGGCCGTCGATTAAAGCCGCTCCCTCCAGGAAGCCATAGCCGCTCATAAAATACTTCCAGGACTCAAGATACGCCGCGCACACTATACTGGTGGCTTGGCTTGGTTTTTTTAGGTCGCACGAACTCAAACTGGATTAAGGTAATCTAGATAATAATTCTGAATGACGGCAATTTAATTAGAAAAGGGGAAAGGCCACGCGCGTCTGGTAGGAGGGAGGCATTGGGGGGAAGTTCTCAGGACAGCATGCTTCTCAAAGGGGCGGCTTCGTGACCGCCTTGGGCCTCATTTATTTCCACCAACATGAACAATGTAATAGAAATGACCTTTAGAAAGGTAAGCGGGGGGGGGGGGGGGGTGGCGGTTAATCATTAGAATTGGCGGAGGGGGAAGATTTGAGACACATGTTGGTTGATTGTTTATTAGCCAGTGTCCGCAAAATTTTTAGGAAACTTAATTCGGTCTAACATGGACATACACATGAGCTACCATACCTAACCACAGAAAGGATGAGTTTTAATATAGACAGGTAAAAAGTAGGTTAATAGGTGAACATTTTTATTGTGGGTTTTTTACAGGTGAGGTCTAAGAATTCACTCTTCACAGCATCAGCTTCAGTATGATGCCCTTCTGTTTCTCTCTGCAGTGCCCCTTGCAGCTAACCCATGAAGGCTCCAGCATAGAGTTATACACAATAATACTACGTCGTGTCACTGCTCTATAGGCTTCAGACAAAAAACCCAAAGGAATTTGTATCTGGACTAAGTGATTGCGTGAAAAACCCTCAGTATAATGTGCCAGATCTCGCAGTTTGGTCGTTATTATTCGTGCGTTTAAAGTTTAACAGATAGCTGAGTAAACTACGAATTTTCCCGCATAAATTTGTTCAGATTCCAATGCTCCTTGGTTCTCATGGCGTAAGGTACTGGACGACTCCTAGCGTGTCTGTCATTAACTAATACCGGAAGAGCACAAAGCTGACGTGCCTGGAGTGGAGCCAGGAGCGTAGCTGCTATCTCAGACGGCCTTGGTCAATAAGGTAACAGTTCGACAACTATAGCACGCGGAATTACAAGTACTCTACCCACCATGTAGAAAGAATTTAGCAGTTGTGCTGCTGCTTATTGCTTAAATATTGTTTGCATTAATCTAACTCTCCAAGCAGCTAAATTGGTTAGCAACAGTATTTCACACTTGGTTGGAGAGTACTTGTACTCTCCGCACACAGAATTAAAATGGTTATTACAGCCTCAAAGTTTGTTTTATCGAGATATTATCGATTATCGTCATAATTAAAAAAAATTATCAGTATAACAAACTTTTGTATCGTGCCCTCCCTACTAGAGATCCTACGCGGGTTATTGTACTAGAACCTACGCAGAAATGGTAATATTAACGTGTGAAATTAATTTCTACACGTTCCAGCAAAACAATGGCGACCTCCGTGTCGTGTTTTGGTGATGCAGTAATTAAATTGTTATATCGGACGTTCTTACCGCAATTCTTGTGTTTAGTTATTGTGTTAAGTGATCCAGAAGTCAAACATGCATGTCGGAAACGGATGTAATTGCCCTTTAACCTATTAAAGTAGAAAATATACGGCCTTACCTTAAACACGAAATTCGAAAACCATAGACAGCAAATAAAGGACGTCTTTCCCGTAGCTCTAACTTTCATAGACAGGAAGCTTCTAAACCGGAAGTTTTCGTTCAGGAATTTGCAGCAGTCGTATGTAATAATTCTTAGATTCATTATAATGTACAAATAAAATTTACAAATAACAATTTTTGAAAAACTCTTTTAAGTCGCTAAGTTAGCTTGACGTCCACATTATCATTAAAACTCAAATCAGTGAAAAATAGGTGGTTAACCAGAGAATAATTGCTCGTTTGCTCGAGATGGGGCGGTCCAATGTCTCGGGGGTTGGGAAAAATCACTTACACTATGCACTCGTGAAATTTACCCACTCCCTCGATATTGGAAATTCCTTTTCTCGCAAACGAGCAATTATCTCCAGTTAACTGCCCATTTCTCATGGGTATCTATTACTAAATTGTGTAAAATGTCCTATGCAACTGATTTCAGTAGTTTTTTTACGCAGTTACCCTAGAAAAGAATTGTTCAGCCCGAATTTTTTTCTTTGAAGACTGTAATGCATTTTCAGTAATACGTCATTTTTAAGCGTTAATTTTGACTAATAACATCACGTTTATGAAAGATTAATTGCTGACAGGGTCGGATTGGAAAATCAATTCATCTCTGTCCTAATTACACTAAATTAATAAATAATTAATTAAAAAATTAAGCATCGACAGCACTGACATCGCCTTGAAAAATTGCGAGGCTTTGATTTACATAAGGAGTCAAAATATGGTAAGTGTTTCACGCGAAACGAGACTTTCCTCGTTCTCATCTCAATCGAGGCGAGACTGAGACCGAGACATGAACAATCGATGATGAAACGAATTGGAGACCGAGAATAGTTCATGCAGAGTCGCGTCTCGTCTCTCAATCAAAACATAAATCTTTATATTAACAGCAAAACTATAGTTAAACTTACCCAGGCTTCAGCACAGCTAACTCCGTCCCACAGTGTTTCGTACTGGCCATCATTCTTGGCGTGAACGGTCAACGAACATGTTGGTGACAAACACGATGGTCAAAAGCAAAATTTGGTGATCCATCCCTAGTCACCCAACAAACTACAATTTTTATAACTAACTGTACCCCCGGCATAACATATGCCGGTCTAGCTGGTCCCCACATGCGCGAGCGAAATACTTTTCTGGGCAGCATGAATTGAAACGGGCCACCACGGCCACTCCCGTGCCCCCCTGAGCCCCTCCTCCCACGTTCACCCATTCCGCCTTGCAGCCTCTCTTCCCCATACCCCTACTCCCCCACCCCCTCCGGGATTTCCACCATTGTGTGGTCTGACCACCCCCCATCCCTGCTCCTCCTAGTGCTTGGAATCCCTGGTGTTCTTTTGTCTTCTTATGTTATGGAAGTAAATAGCGCTTCTGCCACACATTCCCCCCATTGTGTGGTCTGAATACTACCTTCATCCCTGCTCTCCCACCCTTGACACCCCTGGTGTTTGGTCTTCTTAGGAACGTAAATAGCGTTTTCAAGTAGAGGGGGGCGATGCTGTTATTCTCAGTGTGGCTGAATTGCCTGTTTCTCCGTTTGCCTGTTGAGCCCGCAACAATGATCGTGCGTGCAGTGATTGTTATGCAGCATTATTGAAGAATTATTTCGTTTGTTACTGATTGTTACAGGGCACATCCTTTCACATTATCTGCCACTCAGCCCTTTTTCTTTGCTGCCGTGCCAAGAATCCATGCCAAAATTGAACCTGCTCGCCCTCTTTCATTATAGTGCATGATGAATATGCTATTGCAACAAAAGCATATTATATATATAGATGTGTATTAGCACAGCCGGCAGGCAGTGCTTATTAGAGTTCGGTTGCGCACGAGAATTAAAAAAAAAAACAGGACAGGTGGCGGCGGGGGCCCAGAATGCAATGCTGCAACATGTAACAATGGGGCAACAGTAGGCGAGGGCCACAAGATCGGATTGTAGCTCACTCGAACAAGATTCAACGATGCTCGGGCAGGGGAAAGTATCATTGTCGTCGTAGCTTCGGGCTGCGGCTCCCCTAAATATAGTCAATCGTTGTCGCGAACCAAAATGAAATGTCCTTGCTTTTCGCTTTAATCTTTTAGTTTTAAACCAGAGGTCGCAAAGTCTCTAATTTTGAGGCCTTAAAGCCTCAAAATTGGACGGCCGACATTACTGAATGATTTATTTCCTTCTTCAATGTCGGCTTCGGGAAGTTATTTGAATTGTTTCCGCGATTGTTTGCCATAATACTGCATCTGCTTGCAACAATGCAGAATCAACTACCCATCAGCTGATACATGCTAATTCTAGCCACACGCTAGTGTGTTGCCTTCAAATAACAAACATGGCATAAAGCTTGGGCAGAACCTGACAGAAATACGCATTTCTAATGTTTCGTTTTTTCGCAAACAAAATTGGGTGTATCAGTGGACATACCGTAGCAATTACAATAAAACGGAACCGAGAAAAGCCAACAAATTAACTGCACAAAAAACGGCTTCGCCATTTAGAAAAAAAACATTAGAGCTCGTATCCCCATACTCACATCTGTGAAGGTATACGAATAAAACCGTATTCGAGTTCACTCGAACACAACGAACTATAATGTGAACTCCAATTCCAGGAAACAGGGATTGTGACATGCCAGTCTTCATGCGCACGTATTCATGTACATAACTAATCAAACAAACAAAACGGTTGGATACTTTACACAAATAAAATACACACAAAATACAACACACACACACATGAAACAGAACGAAAATCTAAACACATACAAACAGACGCCGTAAACAGCTAAAAGCCTACAAAGGATGAAAGATATACATACACAAAGACAGGTAATAAAAACTGCCTTAATTAGGAGTATGCTTATTTCACAAATTATAAATGCACACAAAATACACATATAGCCACTCACAGGAAAAATACTTAAAATATAAAACAACAAACAGAGACAAATGTAAAAAAAAAGCCTGTACAACACCCAAATTAAGTGAACATAAACATACACACGCACACAAACATTAAACATTTCAAACACAAACTGCGTTCACTTTCTGGCATAACCACTGAGCAAAAATAGTCCTTGTTCCCTGGAATTGGAGTTCACATTATAGTTCGTTGCGTTCTAGTGAACTCTAATTCGTTTTTATTCGTGTACCTTCACAGCTGTGAGTAAAGGGGTACGAGCTCTAATGCTTTTTTTCTAAATGGCGAAGCCGTTTTTTGTTCAGTTAATTTACTTATTATTTTACATTAAAAAACTCCAGAAAGAGAAATGAAACTGCAGTAAGATGTACCATAAACAGGAGATGTAAGCCAAGTAGTTTTATTACTTGTAACATTCGACCCACCAAGCTCCAATTGTAAAATTGTAAGAACTAACGAGATTAGTTTTTTGTCATCCAGACCAGTGGTTCCCAACCTTTTTCAGACTGTGACCCCACATCAAAAAAAAAAAAATTTCCGCGACCCCCACCCCAATTAAATTCCTTCGCTCGTCGGTTTTACAACTATGGGGTCTGGGGAGCGTTGTGAGCTCCCACAGTTGGGTAAGCCAACCCTTTTTTGGGCATTTTAGGCATTTTAAACGTCGTTTGCTCATAAAAAAACCAAAATAGCCCTCGTATTTTATAGAATTATATAATATACATTATAATCAATAATCATTATAATTATTAATTATCACATAACATAAGAAATAACATTTACATGCACCGAAATGACTAATCGCGCATATGACTAACGCCCATATACTAAACGCGACTAAATGCGCATACGACTAAACCAGAGTTGAGCGCGCGAACACTCATAGATGGGGAATTCCCCGGCACAAAGTCACGCCCACAAAGTTGTTTTTAGATTAGAAAGATTAGTTGTTAGAATGGAGATTTTAATTAGCATTAGATTTTAGAAGAGATAAAAGTACTTTACAATCAATTAATTTTATTAATGATTAAACTTCAGGGGAAAAAAAGGTTTTAAGATTTTAAAAAAAGTAAATTTTTTTTCTGCTTATGTATCGCGACCCCCCGAAAGGACGCCCATGACCCCATTTGGGGTCGCAACCCATACGTTGAAAACCACTGGTCCAGACGATAAGCAGTAGTTACCCACGAATGCAAAGTAGTGCCTAGCATAATTACTATGACCACACAGTACGTACTGCTTGGTACTTCTTCACATGAGGTAAGATTCGGTCTCGCCTTATCTGGGTTTTCTTCAGGGTGGTTGGCTCCAAGCGTAGTCTCTTGCATTCCAGACAACGCGAGACTGAGACCACTCTGAAGAAAACCCAGATAAGGCGAGACCGACTCTTACCTCATGTGAAGAAGTACCAAGCAGGATGTGTTGTGTGGTCATAGTAACTACTAGTTTGTGGTCATGGTAATTATTCTAGGCACTACTTTGCATTCGTGGGTAACTACTGCTTTGTGGTCGTGCAGTGGGGAGTACTTGTTGGTCATGGTAACCGTCTCACTTTGGGTTCATGGTAACTACCGCTTTGTGATCGTGCTAGCCACTATTTTCGATCGTATGGTTACCATCCTACTTTGTGGTCATGGTAACCACTACTGTGGCCATGGTGGCCTTAGCTTCGTGGTTATAGTATACACTCTAGTCAATTGTAGCTTGTGTGATCGGACGGTAGACGCCCTTTGAGAGATAGTTAAAGAGGCTGTACGTGTACAACGCTCCTCATTTGGGCATCGGTAAATTTTGAACTACTTGTTGTGGTCATTGTTGCTCTTAACTTTGTGGTCTTGGTAGATTTATTATTTTATGGTCATGCTGGCCACTCTTCAGTTGTCATGGTAACTAGTATTTTGGTCATGGTGGCTCAACTTCTTGTGTTCATGCTGGTTGTTACTTTGTGGTCATGATAGTCGTTCCGACCAATACTTTGTGGTCATAGTAGTGGTAGTAATTCGTGATCATGGTGGGCGTACAGGTGACTACTTTGTGGTTTTGACTGTGGGTTCAAATCCTGGCTGTCGGTTGACAATCAGTTCAAATCCCGACTGGCCCTAAGTGTAACGGTGGTATTAAATGAAGACAGACACATCTTTTGTCAATACAAATATAGAACAAATTCTAGCCTTAGCCTAAGGGAAATCCGTGGAAAACCGTCTGGCTGGCATCCAGTCTAACTGGGATTACTGGGATTCAGCAGGATGAAGTTCGAGTAATAACTAACTATCGCTCACATACCACCGTCCGCTTTTGTAAGCCGGATATGGTGCAAGGGTTGAGTTCCCAAATGCAATCCCTTTCACCCAAAACCCCCAACATTTCTCCCAATACTTCTAAGTGTTTAGACGAAACTTTTTTTGCAACAGAAGACCAGAATAGACAACTAATGAAGCGGGAACGAGTTTCCCTTCTTATTCTTAGCTCTCTTGCTCCCACCCCCAATAGTGGGCGAGGAGTGGACGGCATTGCGTGCTGCTTTCTGCTCGTTGTGCAATTTCAAATTAAAGGCCGAAACCAAGCCAACGTTCCAAAATAGAATATAATTTAGGATAATCATAAGTAACAATTTGGTCCACGTAAACAGCTGTATTATTTTGTGGTCATGTGGACTACTTTGTTGTCATTGGTAACGAGCATGATCGTTAGATGATTGATGCTCTTTTGTGATTGGGTTAGTGTGAGGCTTTGTAACCCTCCATTCGTTTGGGTAAATTCTGCATTACTTTCTGATGGTGGTGGCTCTCCTACTTTGTGGCCATTGTGGTTGTGCTGGCCACTCATTATTTTGTGGTCGTGGCAGCTGATAAAATATGATTCCTGAAAATGAAGTAACCTTGGGGACTTTTTCAGCAAAAGTTGACGCATAACAATTCGTACAAGTATTTTTTGACAAAATCTGTTACGGTGGCCATTTTGAATCACACCAATTCAAAATGACCACCTAAAATCCGTTTTCATCATCGTCGCACAATACTCTTACGGCTTACTCTTACAGCAGCGGTTTGACTGACGCGCTGCTGTTTTTCACCTCCATTTGTAGTCAGTGCCCCTTGCAGTTAACGCAAAATGCTTGCCTCGTCACCAGCGGGGCGTTAGTGTCTCTGCTCTATACAGTTGAGAGCCTTTAAATGCCGAAAGGCACATTTTTACTTTGGCTTTTGCAAAATGTCAAACAGAAATTATACTTAAATTGGCATTCCTCAATAATTCTTGTCCAACATCCTTTATTAAAAGGTGCCCGCGCTCCGCGATTGAATTAGTGGGGGTAAGGATTCTGGGAAGACTGCGACAATACTGTAAGAATTTCTGTAATATTGCGTTCTTATATTGTGGAGTTCCATCTGTTAAGTGTCATAAAAGTATTTGCCACCTTGACGTCTCATAGTTTCATCAATAAGTACTTCGGTTATGTGAGATTTCTCCTTTTACATATAGACAAAATATCGCCTTGTACCCACATCAATTATTACAAATAAAATCTCCCTCCTGCCGTTGATTCTACCACAGAGACTTGGCAACACACATCACCCGATACACTGATAAGGACTATCTACATAATGAAGGGGCGAAACCAAACCCGCGCCAAAAGCACTTTTGTAGAAGAATTCCGTACCTGTATTGATCATTATTAAATTTTATGTTGGCACTCTGGAACTCACACTTGAACGTCCTTATTGATAGCTCGTCTCACGTTCGAAGCCATTATTTGTACCACTATTTTGTCCAGAACCATCTGAGAAGCATTTTAGGCTGGTTTCACAGCTCGATGTAAAAGCCCCGTCCATTACTGGATGTTAGACTGGGATAGGAGAGGCTAAAAAGCTTCTCAGATCGCTCTGGACAACGTAGTGGTACAAATAATGATTTCAAACGTGAGACAAGTTAACAATAAAGATGTTCAGCGCGAGTTCCGGTGATTGTCATAAAATTTAACCCTTTACTGCCCAATGGTAGGCTGCTACGGAACGGCAAAAAACTTAGTCCCAACGTGCAACGCGAGCTGTGTGATGGGTCCCCGGGGACCACGAGCAAAGCGAGAAGCAACAGTCCAGTGGTTAGCGTCCTCATCTTCAAACCAAGTGAATGCCGGTTCGAATCCCGCGACTGACCAAATCATCCAGTTCAGCATGGGCAAAGAAGGGTTAATAATAATGCTCAGTACAGGTATGGAATTGTTCTACGAAAGCGCTTGTGGTGCGGGTTTGGTTTCCCCCTTTCATTATATCTATGTAATCCTTATCCGTATGGTGCATGATGTGTGCTGCCAAGTCTCTGTGGTTTCTACATACATGCTTGGACTTAATTCACACACCAAACATATGAATTATTGGATTAAACCAGTGGTTCCCAAACTTTTCAATCCGCGACCCCCCCCCCCCCACTAAAAATTTTTTATTTTCGCGACCCCACCCCCTCAAGTAAATTCTTTCGCCCGTCGGCGTGAGCTTCCCCAGCAGGGTCCGAGGCGGAGCCCCGGGAAGCCAATGCTTCTTTTGCTTTTTAAGCATTTTAAACGTCGTCATTTGCTCATAAAAAAAATACCCTCGTATTTTATAGAATTATACAATATAGATTATAATCAATCAATAATGAAACAAGTAATCAATCATAATGGAGAATTGTTAGAATAGAGAGATCATAATTAGAATTTGATTTTAGAAGAGATAAAAATATTTTACAATTAATTAATTTTATTAATGATTAAAATTCAGGGCAAAAAAAAAAGATTTTAGGATTAAAAGATTAAAAAACACTAAAATAATTTTTTTTCCTGCTTACGTATCGCGATCCCTGAGAGGACGCCCGCGACCCATGGGTTGAAACCCACTGGATTAAACCCTTTATGTTATGCACGTTTTTCTAACAGTAACCCACAAAGTGCTGATTGTTAAACATTAAAAAATAAATGTTGATTACTGCGTTAAAACGACTTGTTTATTAATTTGTTTTTAAACCGAGTAATCATAAAAAAAAAAAAACACGTTACTTTTCTAAACGGGAATTAAAAAAAAATTCTAATTGCCACAAAACGTCATCCTGGGCCTCATGGTTGAGAAGCACAGAGCCCCTAAGCTAATTCCTGAATCTACTTTAGAAAGGAAGTGAGGGGGGGGGGGGCCTTTCACTTTAATTTGGGGGGGGGGGGGGGAGGTGGTATAAAAAAGTTCCTGGCTACGGCCCTGCTTGGGGGTTCCATGGTTTGGTTAATCTGTTGGTTTGCTGTACGTTTCCTCTTGAATCACTTGATTGGGTTGCTACATGAAGATGCTACATGAAGCTACATGTTGCAGATGCACGTTGCCGCACATGTAATGTTGGTGTCAGAATCCATAACATAAATCACAGCGATCCTCATTCCTCTCTAAAGCAGTTGCCTCGGGGCCCAACGGAAGTCTGGGGTCCAAACGGGGCCTCCAACAATGCACTTCTCATTATGCAAAATATATTTTTTATACTTTTCATTATGAGACTGTTCCACTATTGCACTGCAGCAATTTTAATATTAAGAAAGGGTTTATTTTTCTTTTACACTCAGTGCAGTTTATTGTTCCTCATGGCATCGTAGAAAGTTGCACATTATTGCATCTATGTATAGCTTCTCGTTTGTGGCATTCACAAAATCTTACCTTGGGCAAATGGCCCTGCCACGTGGGCCTCATATTGGGGTGAAGGGGCACCATATCAGAGTAACTTAGCCCCATACTTCGTATCAAGGTGAGAGGCCCCGTATCAGGGTGAGGGGAATTCATGTAATGATGACGACCCCCGTACCAGGCTAATGGGTGAGAGGCCCCAATATCAAGGTGAAGGCACCTCATATTGGGATGAGGGGCCCCTATATCAGGGTAAAGGGGCGAGAGGGTAAGGGCGCTCCACATCAGGTGAGGTGCCCCATGTTATGATGAGTGCTCCCCCGTATTTAAGCGAGGGGCCCACGTCTGTGTGAGGGGGCCATCTTGAAAGGTCTGCCTCGGGGTCCCAACACGGGTTAATAAGGCCCTGCAGAGCGAGGTCCTCTGTAGAAGATCTTCCACTGCGATTTGCTCGCACTGCCGAATGTGTGAGAATTGGAACCACAGTAGTGGCTAGGGATAGTCTGATATTGATATCGGTGTCGGTATAATCTGTATTTATCGGTATTTTTGCCATATCGGTATCGGACCACTATAAGGCTTCCGATACAGATATTTGTTATGCCAAGAAATGCAACCGTCTTCCCTGCAAAACTGACTTGAAGCGCAGCAAAAGCAACAACCAAGTGAGAAAATCAAAGCCATTTGCTCAGTTTGGAATGAAAATGTAGCACTTGTTGGTTCTGCTGCTGTAAGTTGTACAACAACTAACTGAAATCTAACTAAGAAAATGAATGTACTGAAGCCATAAGTAAGAATAAGAGTAAAAATGTTGTTATTGCTGCACAGAACTTTTTGGATAATCTCAACAGTTGAAACCGAAGTTGCTTTTTTTGTACGAAATATAAACTTTTAGTCGTGGTTTGTTATTATTATCGGTATCGACGTCTGTATCGGTATCGTATCGGTTTACCTTTCATCGGTATCGTATCGTATTGGTAAAAAGTCATATCGGCCGATTCCTAGTAGTGGCTCAGTTGACTCTTGTCTACATCTGTTTATTCTTGCTTGTGGAGGAAGAGCGTGTGGATATCCATGTGGAAAGATACATCCGGCCTGCCTTATAACATTCCTCCTGGCATATAACAGCCACGCGCAGATCGCCATCCGCGCATGTTACTATCGCCACGATCAACTGAGATAGTAACTGCGTTCCTCACAGCGAAGAACGCAGCTACTGTCACAGTTGGCATTGCGCCTGACAGATGAACCAGCATGAACGCATTAATTATGTCGTCACAAACCGAAATGATGTTTGTATTTTAAAATCACACTTTATAATTTTGTAGGTTAGTATCTCATAATTTTTCTTCGGCGATCTATTGGCATAAATAGTTTTAATTTTTACAGCACTAGTCTTTTAGATTTTTGATCTCCTAATTATTAGCAAACGATTAAAAATTAGTACGTGCACACACGCACAGTTGAAATGTCAAGGTTATTGTAAGCGCGCAAAGGATCATACACGTGCAGGATGCAGTCAATATAGTTTATAATTCAACAGAAAATCTCCAAAACGTCACATTTAAATCGGATTTTTTAACAAAGGATTGAGTAACGGTAAGTAAATAGAACTTTGAGGCCATACTTGATCAAACTTTGAAGCCATACTTGACGTCACAGGAGGCAGCAAAATCAGCAGCCAATGGGAAAGCAATATGCAAAAAGCTCGGAGTAGACCCCCCCTCCCCCTTTTCTTGATGTGGAGGATCAAGAAAAATGGTGCTGGTAGGAATATCCTTTTAATGCTTTTTGTCTGGTATATGTTGAAAATTGGTGGTCTTAATAAGGCAGTGACACGACGTAGTATTATTGTGTATAACTCTATGGTGGAGCCTTAATGGGTTAGCTGCAAGGTGCACTGGTGGGGGAAAAAAAGAGTGTCTTACTGAAGCCAATACTATTAGAGTGGATTTCTTAGGCCTAAAACGCGCGATTTTTGTCGATTTGTTGGCAGTTGCTGACATTTTTAAGCAAGTGGAATCTTTATTTTTCAATTACAACCTAAACAGCATAAGGGATTCGAGAAAACAACGAGTTTTTAAGCCTACGAAATCCACTCTCAAAGCACTGGCTTGACTAGAAGTGCCATTGTTTAACGCACCATTTCAATCTAGTGCCCCTTGCAGGTATCTCTCTTGTAGCAATATGACGTCACTTGACGCTGTTCTATAGGAGAAAATCCAGGGGAAGAAAACTGCAGTGAATGAGTGTGGATACGGTTGTTGGAACTAATATGGTTTTGTGAATAACAATATGGTTCTCTGGTAATATGAATTACACTATCGGCTGCATTCGCAAGAATAAGAAACGTTTGCTAAGAAGAGTATACCCACTGGGCCACCTGGTTGAGTTCACGTTGTAAATTCTCCTCGTCATTTGGACTTTGAATTCCAAATTGAATTCAAGACTTCAGCGTGTCACAGTCCCAAAAGGGACCCAGAAGCCTCATCCAGCATTCCGTGTCGCCTTGTAGGATGAGTGGAATTATGGCTTTTATTGCATACGATTTTGGTAGGTTTTGGGCAATACTGTATTCCACAATCAATGCCTCCAGAAGCTCTGCTGGTGATTTTTCATCTCCATGCCCAGTTAAGTGGCCATGGCGACTTTTGTAACTGAAATATATTTGTAGGGGAAGAGTTAGCAATTCAAATGAGGTATTCCCCTGACGGGATAAGGAGCTCACAAGATTATAAAAAATACACACACATTTAATTTTTGGCCAGTTCGATTTTTGGTAGCTTTACACTGAATCCTTTAAAGGGATCCCGTGGCAGACTGTTCCCTGAAATGTCAAGAGTATGATTCCGATTTTGATTCTCTGTCTCAAAATGGAACCCAGTCCGATATCTACTCTCAGTCCTTCTAACCTGCTTGGAGGCAGTCTGCTGTCTTGCTGAGGTTGTCTGTACCTCCACATCTTCCCATCCGCGACAGGTTGCCTGCACTTAACATGTCCACCACACTTTCTTCTATCCATTCGGTCCGTGTTGGCTCGTGGAAAGCTAGAACGAGGGTGCCCTGATGTTTCACCATCTTCAACTGAACGTGTTAGGCATGCATTGGAGGCGTCCGGTGTGGAGTGTATAATGGCCGCCACTCGTTCTCATAATGTTTCTTAACATTCTGAGGTTGAGCTGTGTCATTTCCTCCAATTTCGGTTTTGAGTTTTGAAACAGTTTGCTATCTGCTCAAAACCTTTTTCCTGAAAGTCATTAGACATTGGGCAGGTAGTTGCAAATTTCGGAAGGCAGCGAAGGTTTGATTTTCCCCAAGTCTTCACATCTGAACGTGTAAATCGCGGGGAGATAGGCCTATAGGCTTTGCTCGGCGTCAAAATTCTGGTCCGATGATGTCTATCTTCTCCCCACGAATCGTTTAGATCTTCTCCAGTTCTGTCAACCAATTTCGGCACCCTACAGTCCTCATTCCTCGCCCTTTTTTTATTCGTTCCCTAGCTCTGGGTTTCGCACTGTTTGAAGTCGTGGAACTGAAGGCAGCTAGCGTCATTGTTCAACCATTACAACTTTTCCAGCTAATGCGGCCTTTTTCCGATGCGACACTTTAGGGGTTTTTTTTTGGAGGGAAGAGGGTGGGGTTGGGGAGGGAGCGGTGCCCACAATATTTTTGGTCCTGATAATGGCGCTAAATTATGCCCAATACGGGTTAAATATCTGGCGACGAGGGGTTGGATGGGGAGACACGTTTTACTGGTTGGATGATGTAAATGAAATAACTGATAACTTAAGTTATGTAGTTTAAAATATAAAGAAATAGAAATAGAAATTTACCACAGTAAGTGGTTGGCTTCTGGAAGGGCTAGTTAGCCGCTAACACCGCACCATGGAAACGCTAGATGTTTAAGGAAATCTGCTAAGTTGATATCTTCAGGAAGGGGGACAGGTCTTTTAACAATAATTCTTTTCGAAAAACACTTGCACAGACTGTTTGAGAACGAAGGGCATTCCAAACGGGTACCACGCGAACAGCAATAAAGTTTTTTCTGCAGTCGAGACGAGAGCCCTGAACTGCAAGTTTCCAAGGATGGCCCCTAGTGAAATGCGATCGTTGCGCAAGATCAAAGAAAGATCAATACAGATTAAGTTATGTAGAATTTTAAACGTTAAGATAAGATCGAAGCGCATTCTACGAAGTTCTAGAAGCTCAAGACCCAATCGAGAAAGACGTGTAATGTGATCCACATCACGAAGACCTGGGTGCCTTTTCGTACATTTTTGTTGAACTGCGTCAATCAAATCGATGTCCTTGGCAAGATAAGGGGACCAAACAGGGGTAAAACACAGGGATACACTTCAGGGATAAACACTTCAGCGATAAAACACTTATTTTACTTTTTTTTAGTGTTGTATGAAAAAAAAGAAAAGATACGTGTACTGTGAACTAACCAAACAATCGTCAAAAGTGATGTGAAAAGAAAAATGTAGACTCGAAGTTATGAAAACGAGGAACATTCCTGTTTGGTTTTCCTCTTGTGAATCAGGCAAACACTTGTCAAAAATGATGTGGAAAAAGGAAACTGAAAAATTTGGAAGTTTCCTCTTCTCCCTTTCCTCTTTACCTTTATTCCTCTTGTTTGTTTTCGCTGAGACTGACAAATTTGCTGCAATGCCTGTCCCAACCTTTGAGTTTAGATATCAACTTGCATATTAAATTGAGTACAAAAGGTGAAGATAGTCACTAATACAAAGACTTTCGTCCATCGGCGTGAATATTTTCAAAGTGTTTAAAGGGATATACCTCCCAACGCCACTTTTCTCCGTTTACCACATCAAGTACGGCCCCAAAAGTCTATTTACTTACCGTTAGTCTTTCCCTTGCTAAAAATCAGTTTTAAAATGTGGCGTCTATTTTTTATTGAATAAATGTTAACTTTATTTACTGCGTCCCGTAGTATACGATGCATTGCGCGCTTACAATTATTATCATGACGTTTCATCTCTGCGTGTACATGTACTAATTTTCTAATAATTACCATGAGATCAAAAATCTAAAAGACTAATGCGGAAAAAATCATGCATTATTAATGATCGCCGAAGCAAAATTATAAGACACTAGCCTAGAAAATTATAAATTATGATTTTAAAATACGAGAATCATTATTCCAGTTTGTGACGACACAATTAATGCGTTCACGCTGGCTTGTCTATTAGGCGCAGTGCCAACTGAGATAGTAGCAACTTTTTTCGCTGCGAGGAACGAAGCTATACTGTCTCAGTTGACCTTGACTGTGATAAATGCGCGGATGCGATCGATGCGTAGCTGTTATAAGGCTGGCGGAAGGTTATAAAGCACGCGGTATGTTGCTTTAATATTTTCAAAGCTTGTCTGAAAGTAGTTTTAAAACTGCCAGGCTTGTGGGCGAAATGTGTTTGTACATCTTTTGCCTAATTTAGTTTGGAACTGATAAAGGTGATGAAGAATTCGTATGATCAAGTTGTACGGTCGGTGTAGACTGGAACGATGGGAGGGACGAAAGGTTGGTTAGTCTGCATTTGAAGTGAATGCACATTTTCAACATCTCAAAACCGGAAAGTTCAACACAAAAGCACCGGAAGCTGCGCAGTTGGAAAACGGATCGTTACGCTTTTGTGCGACAGCAGCCATATAACGGCATGGGTTCGTAAAATTCAGGTCTTTGTATACTTGTTGGACGAAACGTCAGGCAAACACTTTAAAATTTAGTAAACTATAGAGCAGTGACACGACGTAGTATTATTGTATATAACTCTATGCTGGTGCCTTAATGGGTTAGCTGCAAGGGGCACTGCAGAGAGAAACAGAAGGGCGTCATACTGAAGCCGATGCTGTGAAGAGAGATTTCTTAAGCCTATAACGCGCGATTTTTGTTGTTGGAGAAAACAACGTTATTTTAAGCCTAAGAAATCCTCTCTTCCGTTGTTTTTCCCTCCATTTTTATGTAGTGCACCTTGTAGTTATGCCCTCCAAAATCCATACTGGCGCCAATCTGGTGCCAATATGGCGGCAAATGTGACTGCTCTATACGCTTTTATTTGAACTTTGTAACTGTTTGGGTACTGTATAATATTGGGTAGGTGAACTACCCCATTTACACCAGAAAAAAAAGTTGTTTCATACGTCAGCGTTGTCGCCACATCGCATCACGTTGTACTTAATTAAATATTCGGTGAATTTCCCGATTCCCCCAGCATAATGTCACTTATGAATCATGGGTTCTTCACGAGGTTTCCTTTCCCCCCGCTGAATTCACTCCCTAAAGAAGATGGCGAACCTGCGGTTTACCTTCGTTGGTATTATTTGTGTAGGTTTATACAAGGATCTAGAAATCCTGTAATCAGGGGCGAATTTAAATTAACGGGAGGGGGGAGGAGCGCTTCGATCTAAATAGGGCCTTTTGGTAAAAAGGGCCTTT
>JAHWFP010187962.1:0-15420 GCA_023313725.1 Lithobius niger | reverse complement strand
TTTTTTTAATCTTATTTTTAACTAAGAAAAATACATTGAAGAACAAAAAATAATAGTCAACTAAAGAACGGCGTTTGTTAAATTATAACAATGTCTTCGTGTGGCTTTCTTTTGTTTCCAAGATTGTTTTTTTCGTAATAAATGCCTTTATTAGTTCTGTATTTAGCGGTTCACCGCGGGTAAACCGCGTTCGAGTCGGGTCGAGTTTTACTATAGCACACATTTGTGGTTTCGGGGCCGTTCGATTCTCACTTCACACATTGCGGTTCTGTAAATGCGGGCAATTCCGGTTCCCAAAATTTGGACCCGCGCCCACCTCTAGCGCAACGTGGCTGGGCCCGTAAGATATTTTTTGGGGGGGAGAGGGGGGGGAGCATTCCTCCTACTGCTGTAATCTGGTAGCGAAGAGATTGTAGAAGGGGAGAGAGCGGAGGACAGAGACGGCCAGTAGGGAAAAAAGGATCTGTGTATTATGGGGTGACGTAGGAATAGAAGGGACTAGCGTAACCTAACGCAGGCAGAATAGACAGAGATCGGGGGAGAGCAGGGAGAGAGGTTGGGGGGGGGGGAGGAGAGGTTGCCGATAGGGTTAAAAAAGGATTTTATAGTGTACGTGACTTAGTAGAGGAAGAGACGAGCCTCAGCCAGTAGTTTTCGGGCTTTTGTGGCCACACATTTGCTTCTCCTAGTCAATAATAAAAGACTGTCATCGTGACGTAGATAAACGTGCGTTGGGAAAGTTGAACGGGTGATGAACACGTTAGTTACACCGGAGGTCTTCAGACAATAACAAGGAAAAAGTCAGCATAAACGCGTGGATGACACAGCAGGGACATACTCTAGTTAAATAACTTAATGATTAGCCTTCGTAAGGCGGGAAATGACACGATTGAAAATTTGTGTATTTGCATGCGTATGCAAACCAGGAAAGTGTGCTATATACGAACGTCATGCGATCAACAGTAAACAGAATTAAATGTATTTTATGAATGTTAGGATATTGGCGACAACCGGGGAATTCAATAAAAATTAATGTCAGGGTGCATGACAGATAATTGATTAGATGGCGAACATAACAAGAGCCTAGGCAAGTATAAATGTAAGAAGAAGTGAATGTCAAGGCCTCTCTGTGCGCCGACGATTGGACCACCTATTCCTCTGGTAAGTGACCTAAGCCATGCTGTAAAAGTAGGGTTGCACAGAAATAATTTTAACCATTAAGTTTTAAACACAGCAGTCAAGTATCTATACATATGTAATACGGAGCAGGCAGCCAAGTGACCGGCCACGCCATTCCGTCGTACAATCAAGTACCCCATCCTGTAGTGCCATCTGTTGACGGGATTCGCCTTCAAATTCGGGTTGGGACACTTTTCAAACGTCTTCGAACAGATGGCGCCACTTACCAAACCTACCATGTCGCCGTCTGTTGACGGCCTTGGACTACAAGTTCGTGTTATAACACTTTTTCCAAAGTCTTTGAAGAGATGGCACCGCTTAACAGACCTGCCGCACCGTTTTGAGGTTCGTTTTTTGGTATTGTTGTGGTACCAAAGCGGCCAACAAAGTTTTAGTCGCGTGGACTGTGCCATTGTCGGCGTTTGAGCTAAAAAAAAAAAAACAACCCGTGTCTACTAAACCCGACAACTTTAAACCAAACGACGATTAGTTCTTAATTTCGAGGCCCCTCGAAATTGGCAGCCTGATACGATGGAAAGGCACATTTATTTCCTAAATGTTCACTTCCAGAAAGGAGTTGAATTGTTTTTAAGTGGGCTGCAACAATCGTTGCTTGCAACAATGTCGCAATGCACGGCACCGAGGTGGATTGTTTCAAAGGATTAACTTAAACATAGGGTTACTTGCTTACTGAATGCTGGATTTCTCAGGGCTTTTTTTAGCCTTCAGTCAAACATACGCATGCGACTTTTCCGGGGCTGCACCAAAGGGGAAATGTCACGGGGCAGCGTTTTCGGGGGGTGCGGGAGAGGGTGCCAGGGCAATGCGCGCTACCGAAGTGAATTGTTTCAAAGAATTAACTTAAACATGGGATTACTTGCTTACTGAATGCTGGTTTTCTCAGTGTTAGGGTTTTTTTTTAGCCTTCAGTCAAACACACGCCAGCGACTTTTCCGGGGCTGCACCAAAGGGAGAATGTCACGGGGCGACGTTTTCAGGGAGGGGGAGGCAGGCAAGCACGTACGCGGGGATACGTATGCGAATCCGGGAGGGGGCAGGAGTGTGGGGATTGGGGATTAAGGTTATTATGATGGAGAGGGCATATGTGGGAGCCATTCACATGTTCGGTCTTCGGTTTGATAAATTTAAAACCAAAGACCAAACACCTGGAGGGAGGCGTGGGGGGGTGCGCAGCACGCGCAGCATGCGCACGGGCACAACTAGTCTTTATAATAATATCGGAGACCGGCTAAAAGGAAAAGGAAAGCCTAAAGGAAAGCCTAAAGGAAAACCACTTCTCCCCTCCTCGCGCTCCACTCTATCTGATCAATCTGACAAGTCTTCGGGAAGACTGCCGGGAAAATGTCCCGGGAAATGTGACCAGCCCCGTGCAAAGTACGGGCTTCCTCTCAGTACTTAATATTAGACGTTAGCTGTAATGCACATTTGTTATTGTTTGTTATCTCAATAAATAAGAAGTTCAAGTCGTATTACACGTTAGTTGTAATACACTTTTTCCTGACTGTTAACTCGATGCTAAAAAGTACCGTCATTTTATTCTATGAATACAAAGCGATACTGGCTGAAGTTCCCTTAGTTGACTTGACTGAAAATATACTACTGATGGTATTACACCCGAAATTATATGCAGTTTAAGAGGGGGGGGGGGGGTATTGAGGCTAAATGGCTAGGTTATTAAGCCTCAATAGGTCGTTAAGCCTCATAGGTCATTAAGCTATGCAGCCGTGCCCAAGCACGGCTGCATAGCTACACCCGTTAAACCGGTCGTAAACGGCAGGCACCGGCCTCACATTACACACAGTAACAATGAATAGTGGTCTGGAAGCGCTCCCCCCGCCCCCCCCCCCCCACCCTCCATTTTCTGGATGTGCAATTGACGGTACTGTTCCGTTTTCGTGCAATAATCTTACACTAAGCACTAAACTTATGAGGTTGCATAGCACACATTCAAAATACAAAGCCTTCTTTTCGTACCACTAACATAATATAGGGAATTGAAATCTATGGCTTTAAAAGTATGTACTTAATTGACAAGCTATACAATTAAGTTGGTACAAACCTACAAACCTACAAAATAAGTTGGTTGGAATTTCTTTTTTAAAAAAGGAGACATGGTGTAAACCACTGGAACAATATGTATAGAAGACTAAATACTATCTGTACGTCAAGTGGGAGATTCTCTTGTTATTGTTGATCATATCAAAAACCAAAATTAATAAAAGGGACCGCCAAGTTCCGAATGGTTTGGCCCTTCAAAGGAGTGATATCAACACACATTAACATTCGCCAAGTTAATCGCACTGACTAACAGTTCGAAGGTTAAATGAAAACTAGAACATTGCTACTACTAGTAGCAATGTTCAAGTTTTCATTTAACGTCCAAAGTATTAGTCGGTGTGATTAACTTGACGAATGTTTTAGTGTGTTGATATCACTCCTTTGAAGGGCCGAACCATTCGGGCCTTGGCGGTTCCTTTTACCAGTTTTGGTTTTTGATATGATATCACTTCTTTTTTTTAAAGTGTGTATTAGACTCACTCTAGTAATGAATTTAAGAAATTTGATGTTGAAAAAAAACTATTTATTTAAGAAATAAAATCATTGAGATGTGAAATACGAATGATAAAAATAACTATAGTGTAAAATTTAAGTGACTATATTCCAACGATTTGTAATTAACTGCCAGTGGAATTCACGAAATTAACAGGATATGGCCAAATAAAATAGAAAATAAATGAATTGTTGATAAATGAACGAAGTGGCTGAAGACATAGTAAATATTATTATATTCTTAGAATTCTATTAATACGTTGATGTTTTTGTATTTTACATAGAAAAGAGGGAAGAAGGATATCACTGTTATTGCTTTTTTTGTTGCTTATTTGGCTTTCATTAGTGTACTAGTGATGTGTAGTGTGACGAATTAAGTTAGGAATAGTGTAAAAGTAAGGACAAACTAACAAGTTGTTGCTCACACAAGCTCTCCTGAATTTCGGACAGCAATAGGAGTAAAATTAATTATTATTATTGTAATTATAATGAATTTTCATGTGGACCTAAAGATGTTGCAAACACAATCACAACTGGAATGTGTTCGAAATTTCTGACAGCATCTATGGAGTCACGACGTCATCATGACGTCATCGTCACTGCATTTTTAGCGGTATTTGACTCCAGGATGTTCGTGTCAGGAAGAACATTTACTTTATTGTCCTTGGATTGTAAAAATATCACTTGCAGCAGTTCCTAGCAATGCTTGATGGATAATCTCCATTAAATCTCTGTTAATCACAAGTTCTGTAGAAAATTAGTGATCAAGTTACGAATATCACAATGAATTTTCGTGTGGATCTAAAGATGTTGCAAACACAATCACAACTGGAATGTGTATTCAAAATTCCTGACAGCATCTATGGAGTCACGACGTCATCATGACGTCCTATTTAACTCCAGGATGTTCGTGTCAGGAAGAACATTCACTTTATTGTCCTTGGATTGTAAAAATATCACTTGCAGCAGTTCCTAGCAATGCTTGATGAATAATCTCCATTAAATCTCCATTAATCACAAGTTCTGTAGAAAATTAGTGATCAAGTTACGAATATATCGATTCTTATAGTTATCTACGCCGCAATAACGACTAATATGGTACTTATTGTGTGCGCGGCGTATCTTGAGTCCAGCAGATTTTTATGAGCGGCTACATCTTCCTGGAGGGGACGGCTTTAATCGACAGCCGTCATTGTTTTTGTAGCGGTCTTGGATATCAACAAGGCACTCTGCTACCAAAAACGTACAATTGATTATCTGTGTTCGTTCTGGGGTGTACTCAAGATAGGATGCGGACACTATAATATTTATTTTGCACGCCAACAGATGAAGACTGTTCTATGCGTTTTGTTGGTTGTGGCCGTAAGCTGCCAGGCTTACGAGAAGGAACATGACGAGGACTGGAGGAAATTTAAGGTAAATTACGAACTTCGCAAGCCACGTAAGAAATAGTCGTTTCTAAAATTAATTGGCGTGTAATCATTTCCATTTTAGGAAACTTACAACAAAGTCTATGAAGGAGATACAGAAAGCAAACATCGTGAAGCGTTCGAAGAAAATATCGAGAAGATCGCTAAACACAACCGAGAATTTGATCTGGGTTTCCACAGCCACCGTCTTGGACTCAATGAATATGCCGACTTGGTAAGACTTGTGGAAGTTAACATATCCACAAATTACTCTAAATTGTGTAAAGGAAATAGGAAAAGAAGGCAAACAACAAAAATCATACTCTAGAAATATATAACGTATTTTATTTCTAGTGTATGATTTTCGTTATTTGGCTTGTTAATTAAATCTAGTAACTTAAAAGCAAGACTATTTAAGACTTAATTTTTATTCTGAATTTTTCTCCAGACCAGCCAGGAATTCAACCAAAAGATGAACGGTTACCGCATGAAAACCAACCAATCCACCAATCTCTTCACGTCTACAATTATGGACTTGCCAGACACAGTTGACTGGAGAGACCAAGGATTGGTCACTGCGGTCAAGAATCAGGTAAACGCTGCAAGAGTTTTTACAATAATAATAATAATAGAGACGATAACGCTAGACAGAATAGAGCATCTTCATTGGCAGTGAACCTGCACGTTAAAAACATATTACTGTATTTGAGTTTGCACAAGTGCAGCTAAGCACAAACACCCCAGGCATGAGAACTCGGTTACCTGCTAAGTCTGACTGATAAGTCACTGAGTGGCAATACAAAATGGCCACTGTGCGCAGGCGCGTTGTGAACATGATGGTTAGGTTCCGGGTGATCTAGTGACATCTAGTGTCGATTTTCGGAAACATCTCATCTCTCCTTCCATTGGAGGGAACCTGGTGCCGTCGTCCGACAGATAGATGCAACAGATTGAATGAACAATGAAGTGGAGACCTTAGACCCTGCAATGTATTTTTTCTTGCTAGTCAAGGCCTTATTGACACTTGAGTGACCAGGCTCCACACGTCAAACATGTTGTTTGACATGGCTACCGGTGCGAAACGTAGTACACAGGTTTTGTAAATACACACTTTAAAAAAAATAATGAAATACGAGCTATAAACCATTGGTGGAAACGGAAGTGGGGACGTTGGTTGCTCGGGAAACAACCTTATATGGAGGAAAATTGTACTTCTCCATTTGTCTGGATCATAATAACACAGTCAGGGATGAAAATAAAACCAATTACGAGATTTGCAGCAAGCTATTTGTTCTTCACTGCAAAAAAAAATGAATGGATTGGAGAAAACTGTTGTATTCTTGCATTCTGCTCATTTTGGGAGGTCACTGGAGTAAGCCAGTTTGTTGCTTGTTCACCTAGGTCTATTCATTTTCTTGTTTCGCGAATTTACTTTTTGGCAAACCCCCTGTTGCAAGTCGGGCAATAATATCTTGTTGATAATAAAGTTTTTCCAACGTCTAATTAAAAAAAAAAGGTAATTTGTATTCATCGAAAACGATGACATCAGTTCATAAAGAAACGTGAAATAATTTTGCCATTTTGCTCATGCCTTATCGATCATAACAATCTATACAACTGGGTTGTCTGATGACTTACGTGTATTATTTACTGAAGATGGTTACTGCAATAGGAGATATCGAAGTTTCAGCTAGAACTTTCCTTTTGTAACCGAGGAACCCTAAGATGGCCCACTTTGTGCAGTCTCTGCAAGCATTTGAACGCGTCTGCAGCGGCTAGTTTTTTTTTTTATGTCGTGAATTTGTTTCGTGATCTTTTAGCAACAATGCGGTTCATGCTGGGCTTTCTCCACCACCGGATCTCTAGAAGGCCAATACTTCCTGGTGACCAACAATTTGGTATCGTTGAGTGAACAGAATTTGGTGGACTGCTCCGGACCCGAAGGTAAGCAATACCAAATTTCAAAGAAAATGATGATTAAACCCCCAAAGCTAAGTATGAACGCAGCAAAGCTTTAGCCCCACAAAAACCGTTCTTGTTACATCAGCAATGTTTGAGTCAATGGAACCAAACCTAAATAAAGTTAGCATAAAAACATCTCCATACGCCATTAAAAAAAAAAACACTAACTAAACGACGTCGAACCGAAATAAACTCGCGCAATGAAAAAAAAAACTACAAAAGAAGTGATATCGTAGCCAAAACTCAAAACGGTGAAATAACCCGCCTTGTTTTCGCTATTAAAAATAGTGATACCGAAGCAAAAATGGCTGCCACAAACTTGCTCCTCCCAACCGTGGTCACTCAGTTTAACTGACACACGATTGGAACCAAAAACTTGGTGACAGTCATTTTTGCTGTATATCACTACTATGAAAGGCGAAAACTTTGAGGTTTCTTTCATCATTTGCGGTTTGGGTACTATAAGAGATACACCAAAATTTTATTTAAAAAAAATTAGGGAGGTTTAAAGCATGCTTATGTTATTAACGAATAATACTCTCAGAACATTGTGATATAAAACAAAATGTAATGGGATGCTGCCATTCGTTCCATTTTTATTCATGCGTATTGTTTTCGTGACATGTTTAAAATTTTTTCTCTTAAGAGCTGAATTAAAAATCCTGGAAATCGTTAGTTATGATTTTCTAGTTCGATGGCGGATCTACTGGGGGACCTCCCCTCTCAAACCTTATGTCTAACACATTTCATAAATTATTTATCACATATTCAGGGCCGAAAATAATGAGTGGGGTTGTGACACTCCCAACAATAAGCCAAGTTAGGAAAGTGGATCTCAGTCAGAGAGGCGAACTGTAAATAGCTTAAAGATAAGGTCCTCAAATATCCTTTTGCCCCAGCCACTTTACAAATGCCTAAATCAGACCTTAAATAAATACGGATGCAAGACTATTTCCGTTGCCTTTTGGACTTAAATGTCAGACTGCCTGAGTGGGGAATCGAACTCACAACCTTGAAATCAAAGGCCGGAATCCTACCACTCAGCCATACTGACATTGCCTAGTGGCCTGACATTTGCCACTAGGC
This sequence comes from Lithobius niger, assembly GCA_023313725.1. Lineage (NCBI taxonomy): Eukaryota > Metazoa > Arthropoda > Chilopoda > Lithobiomorpha > Lithobiidae > Lithobius > Lithobius niger. Next base: position 7,213 of record JAHWFP010187962.1, on the reverse strand, counting down.
AAATGATGTCAAATGTCATAGATGTCAAATGTGGCAATTTGAGTAGGCATTTACGCTCTTGTACATAAAAATAAAAATTATTTCCAATTTATCGTTCCCTTATGTTCTTATTAAAACACTTTTCTTTTGTTTCTTATACAACTCAATATTTTACCAAGTATTATTTGTTGATGGCCGTCCACATATCATATTTTCCGTTTTTTTGTAACCCTTCGTCCTGCCCCAATTCTGCTTCTGAAAAAACCCTTCCTTCCCTTAAAAATGATGTCGAAAACGTCGACCTCTCCCACCCCTCACCATAACCGTTGATGATGAACAGGGAATGATTCGAGAACATTTTTGATTCAGTAAATTTTGTATGCCTTTTTTTAGGCTGATTGTAAAAAACGGGACACATTTTTTTTTTTAAATATTACTGGCTAAAGGTTTCATACTACAAAAAATAAAAAAATGTCAGAGCTGCAAAAAAAAAATTGCTTCTCACGTCGCTTGCTGGTGCCCCAAAACCATACTGGTCCCAAAATTGTGTTGAGATTTTCAGAACAGCGAGCTCTTGTTTTTTTTTTTTTTCTTCTTTTAGTCTTGAACATTTCAGAGCAAAAACACGACAATTAATAAGTAAGTTTTGTATCCAACTTTTGGATCTCAAAATCGCTCATGTGACCATACTTTTTATCTTAAAAAGCAAGAACTTTGCAAAGCAAAGTAAAGTACTATGCAAAAATTTATGGCAAAGTTTTTTTTTGTTTTTTAAAAAATAAAAAGTCTGGTCACTGGGTCACTTTTGTAAATAAAAGAAGTTGCCTCAGAGAAGCAATGATTTTTTCTTCACTGCCTAACATAAGAACACTCACTGATCTGTAAAAAATGTTGACGTCATAAACTGGGTTACATCCTCCTCCTCCGGGGGCGGCCGCCGCTCGTGTCCGGACTTTCCTCACTTCGCGCACACAGTACCTCCCCACCTCCCCCTTGCGCGCCATTATTTATTTCACGGACGTTACCTTATGCCGATTTCGCATTGGTAAATTCAAGTGGCCCTGTCCGTGCCAAGGAAGGCTGGGCACCGTTTTATTAACCAATGCAAAATCGGGCTGGCCTTGGTGTGAGCCTGGCAGGGCCAGGCACAGCCAAGACCGCTTTATTAATACCGATTTCGCATTGGTAAATTCAAGAGGCCAGGCCGGACTGGGGCGGGCCGGCCAGTGCCGATCATGGCCAGTGGTGGTCCAGCCGGCCCGCTTTCGCGTTGGCTAATTCCACGGCTCGCTGATCACGATTTACAGCACCACCACGAGTCGGTTTGTGGTACTTGACATATTTTACTTTCTGCCACTGCACTGCAGCACCATTCATAAACCATTCTGATTTAAGCGGCGCCGGCCGGCTCCGTCCCTAATTTGATTTCGCATTGGTATATAAAGCGGTCTTGGCCGTGCCAGGCACGTTCAGGCTCACACCATTGGTGTGAGCCGGGCCGACTCTCAAAATACCGGGCCGTCCTAGGCCAGCCCGATTTCGCATTGGTTAATAATACGGTGCCCAGCCCTCCTTGGCACGGCCAGGGCCACTTGAATTTACCAATGCGAAATCGGTATAACACGAAATCAAATTAGGGACGGAGCTGGCTGGCGCCGCTTAAATCAGAATGGTTCATCAATGGTGCTGCAGTGTAGCGGCAGAAAGTGGAAAGTGTCAACTGCCACAAACTGACATGTGGCGGTGCTGTAAATCGTGATCAGCGAGCCGTGGAATTAACCAATGCGAAAGCGGAAAGCGGGCCGGCCGGACCACCACTGGCCCCGATTGGCTCTAGCCGGCCCGCCCCAGTCCGGCCTGGCCGCTTGAATTTACCAATGCGAAATCGGTATAAGTTGCTCGTGGCCTAAAACCACTTCGGTAACACAGTTTTATGTTTTAAGCCGGAAATGTCTCGTATTATAGTACTCTCAGTCTCAGTATCTTTTGTTTTCAACAGGCAATATGGGCTGTAGAGGTGGATTGACGGATCAAGGTTTTGAATACATCATCCAGAATGGCGGCATTGACACTGAGGAATCATACCCCTACACGGCCCAGGTAAATAACGCTCACCCTTTTTCCCCATGCAGGGAAACCAAAAAACTCGTTATCACCTCCCCTTCTCTCTCTCTCAAAAGTTCAAAAAGTAACTTTTCCTACGCCTATTCAGGCTACTTGAAATGAAATAATTTCCTTAAGCCTAATTAAATTAGTAACCTAGTACTAAACAATAAAAAATAACTAAGCAGACTGTCAGAGCGAAAGACTGGCTCTGTGAGAATACAAAATACAATAATTTGAGAAAAGAAAAAAAGAAAAACAACTCTCGACTGGTATTCTCACCAAAGACTTTATAGATGGGTGGACTACCACTCCACTGGCGAGATGGACCCTGGAACCGGTTCTAAGCTCGACTGGAGCACGTATCCAGGTATACACCCTGGTACCACAGTTGGAAGTATCTTTGTATCTCACAAGTCCAATCCCAAGAACAGAGACGCTTTCTTCTTTTATAATATCAGGAACAAATGAACATGCGAGCCCACTCTGTGTTCATTTGTTCCTATATAATATACAATCTTTTGGAGTTATTAAGATAGGACCTAAATCCTGTTTACACAGAAGCCCTGCCAGCCAGCCAGTACGTTTGTCTCAGCAATATGAATGTCTGAAGGCTTGAACCTTTTGGTCTCAAAGGTTGAGGGAGCAGTTCCCCACTGTATTTGTTTAACACTTAGAGACTCGCAACTTGAAATCTTATGAACGCTCGCTACCTAGTTCAGCCCTCTTCCCACCCACGGGGACAATAAACAAGAACCGGACCTTAATTCGGTACTTCTGCAAAGGACTGTTGAGTGCCAGGCAGCAACTGCATCACGTTTTCTTGTTATCTTACTCTTTTATTTATTTATGTATTTATTTATGTATCTATTTTTAGGATGGTACCTGCTACTTCAACGAAGATACCATAGGTGCCACCATGTCGAGTTACAATGACATCCCAACTGGAGATGAATCTGCCCTCCAACAGGCTGTTGCCACCATTGGACCAGTCTCCGTTGCCATTGACGCCAGCCAGTTCCAGCTGTACCAGTAAGTTTTCCAACATGCTGAAGAATTAATTTTAGATTCATTTGGAAGGAACTAAGCTTAAAACTCGAAATGCTAACTGTAATGTTAGGGATAATAACAGATATACGTCAAGTGCAACTGTGCAAGGCTTGCTGAGGGAGGTCTCTCATTAAAAATAAGATATTGCATCTTAATGCATCCAAGCCTACGCAGAGCTCTGGCGGTAACTGTGGCTACTAACACCTCCCATAATGCTCCCATAATGCGCTGTAATCCATCATTCGGTGGGACAGAGTCTTAATACTGTCTAACACTACGAGTCCCAAGCAGAACTCTTTATAAACTCCTTTATCGACTGCCTCTGTCTGACCAAATACATCTACTTAAATAAATCAAACTTATGGTTGTCTTTTCTTCTTCCAGGGATGGTGTTTACGATAATGAAGACTGCAGTACAACTCTTCTCGACCATGCTGTCTTGGTTGTCGGCTACGGAACTGAAGACGGAAAGGACTATTGGCTCGTCAAGAACAGGCGAGAAATAGTTTAAAAAAATACCCTCAAATCTTTGTAAAGCAGCACAAAATATCACAGTCAAGGTCAACTGAGATTGAAGAGGCATTGTCGCGTTTAGTAACGCGAGAGACGGAGCTTCACTCTGAGCTGGGCTTCGGCACACTAGCTGTGGTGTCTCATTGCCTCAAGAGATGGCGCCACTAATGCTCCTTCCTCAATAAAAGAGCTACATCATGGCCTTACGGACCATGTCCATTGTCGAGATCGTCTGTTGTCCAGTACGGTTCTTCACCACCATACACCACTTCTGGCGACAAGGATGGGATGTTAGTGGCGCCATTTCTTGAGGTGGTGATACCGCACTAGAATACGTAACAATTAAACAGGTCAAACTGTGTGAGTCGGGATAGAACTGACAAAATTTCATCTCATGGTCGCCACCTTAGCCGATGCCTGTAATGCCCATTCAGCCGAATTCAGCAGCTGACCCGCAGAATCAACTTATGCCCGTAATGAGGCTAGTCGACGACCGCACTTTTCTCAACCCCACTTGTGTATGTTCGTTCTTTTCAGAAAATAGACGTAATGGCACACAGGAAATATGTGGACAGTTAAGTCACAATGTTTATGGAAAAGATCATGTCAGTCGAGTAAACAGCATATGTATGATTACCTACTTCAGTTTAGCTCCCCCAAGCTCAGACAAAGCACACGAAGAAACGTTCAGTTGCATCCTAACCTATAACCTAACCTCAATTGCATGCCATTCACACAACCTTATTTAAACTACAACCTTAGCTTGACCATTTGCTTGTTTCTTTAATATTGAAATCCTGGAACTAATTCCAAAAGATTGAAGAGGTGGGGACGAATTAAGGAGACGATGGAGGGAAGGGGCATAGATTCAATCCCATTGACTGGTTCCCATCTTTAATATAGATGTATACATGTTCTTACAATGTCAGGAGTAAATTTAATGCTGTGGGATTTTTTGGTGGGAGGGGTACCAGGTTGCAAAGGATTTTATTTATGTATTTTTTTTTTAATTTAATAAATGACAATAATTGATTAATTTTAATTTCCAGTTGGGGCACTGATTGGGGTGCAGAGGGTTACATCAAGATGTCCCGTAACAAGAACAACCAGTGCGGTATTGCAACTCAGGCCACCTACCCCATTGTGTAAGGGGCACATTGCACACAAACCACTACGACTACAAACTCAACATTTTCTCTCCTCTTAATACGCCCTTGTTATGATCTTTTACATCTTTGTAATTTTGTGATGTTAAATAAAATTTGAATTTTAACGTTTACGCATGGTATTGTATTATTTGTGATATATTAAACTTTAATTATTAGAGTGTTTAAACAGAACACAAAAGCCTATACCTCATTCAGATTTTCTGTTAAGTTTTTAAAGAGATTACTAAACAATGAGAACGTAGAATTTATTAATGAAAACAAGGACGGAGTTAAACCCATAATTTCATAAATCGGTGTCGTGGTAGTATACGTGCATCTAATGTATCGTTTACTGAGCGCATTAGAAGAATAAACCATTCATGGAATGCACACCTGGAATTTAATTCTTCTTATACTCGGCAGTGAGTTTAAGGCAGTTCTGAATGGTGGGGCTGTGGTATGTTTATTGTTCCCTGAGACCCCCCCCCCCCCCCCAGTTCTGCTTGCATACTACCAGAGTGACAGAGTGCCATAGTGACAGATTTGCACCCGATCATTTGAATCTGCTTCTGCGTTCTTAACACATGCACACGGATCACAGAACCCATGGATCAGTACCAGGACAGTTAGGGAAGACAGTACCAACATCGAATTTTTCTGGCGGTTTGGTCATCCTCCTTCTCATATAGTTTGTTATTCAATTATATCATCACTATCAAATATTATGTATAATTATACTGAAACTTATATTTTTTAAGTTGGTAATTGAATTTCACATCTGCACATACCGAATCATGATGTGTACTCTCCCCTCTAAATTCGTACACTGGGAAGTATCAAATTTCAAGGTGTTATAATTTACGGTTACTAATTCGCCTACTTGCTTAAACTGCTTAAACTGAATTTTCGGTTTTAAAATTTAAGGAATTCAAGGCCGTGCACGAACCCGACATAAAAGGAAACAGGAAAAATGTAACGTATTGACACGCCTAATATCTGGGTAAAAGGGTTGAAATTTGGAAATTGATTTTCACTCTCCTCCTGACTCTTGCCGGAATGAGTATTACATTTGTAGATAATGCAGGTCAGACAACCAAAGTCAAGTAATAAATCAAACATGTAAAGTTGTAAAGAAACATCGTCAGTTGCTTGCATACTACTTGATTAATTTTAATTTCCAGTTGGGGTGCTGATTGGGGTGCAGAGGGTTACATCAAGATGTCCCGTAACAAGAACAACCAGTGCGGTATTGCAACTCAGGCCACCTACCATGCAGGTCAGACAACCAAAGTCAAGTAATAAATCAAACATGTAAAGTTGTAAAGAAACATCGTCAGTATAGACAAAAATACTTAAACTAGAAAAAAAAATATAACAAACAACTTTATAATAATATCGGAGGCCGGCTAAAAGGAAAAGGAAAGCTTAAAGGAAAACCACTTCTCCCCTCCTCGTGCCCGCATTGAAAATGCACTCTACCACTCTACCTGCATGGAAACAGGAGGCAGGCATGAGTGGCCGAACAATCACTTCTCCCCTCCTCGCGCCCGCATTGCAAATGCGCTCTCCCATTTTACCTGCATTGTAAGAGGAGGCAGGCATGAGTCGGCAATCAATCCTACAAGTCGTCGGGAACAGTGCCGGGGAAAATGTCCCGGGAAATGTGTCCGTAAACTTAATTCATGACCGGCCCCGTGCATAGCACGGGCTTCCTCTAGTTGGTAATAAAAGCAGTCAATAAAAAGGTCAAATCTAGGTTCAAAATCAAGTCAAGAATGTGTGTAAAACTCAAACAAACAAGATCAAAATAACTAAAAACTCCAAACATAACCAGACAAGTATTTAAATAAGTTAACAGATCCACTTTTGCCTAGAATCCGACAACATCTGCCAATCTAGTTAAGATCAAGACAATGACGCTGTGTCTGTGCAAAAGTAGGCTGTTTGTGCCTACATAAATCATGAATGTATTATGCTGCGAGTAAAATTATTTCTGCTGACTTGTCTTACCGTGACTGGCCAGGGCAGACTGAAATCCAGAAGACAGCGGCTAATTTCGGCCAGTGTGTTGTCAATAAACCTATACATACCAGAATAACAGTAGCCAAGTTAAAGAATTAGAATTTTTTTTTAAATTTGCTTTTATAATGTTTTTTTATATGCTTTCTTTTTCAAAGTCACACGCATATGGTTTGTTTTCCAAAACGGTTTATTGCCGAATGTCGTCTGATGTCATTGATCGTAATTATTAGAAGTAGGAGTAGCATCTGTCTCCAATGTTAAAGCACAAATTCTGATACTTAATCTCCATCATTTTCTTATGTTTTAAATTTGGCGTTTGGACTTTATAGGAATATAACAAAATTTATTAAAATCCGTCGGATCATCTCGAAAATGTGGACTTTATTCGGATCAGCTCG
>JAHWFP010187960.1:0-16764 GCA_023313725.1 Lithobius niger | reverse complement strand
CAAAGTCTGATGTCGGTAATATCACTGAGTGTGTGGATTGACTAGGGGTCTGCTATAGAAAAGGTTCGACATTGGTAATGTCACTGAAGGCGTGGGTCAGACTACGGGTTCGCAATTACCAAGGTCTGACTTCCGTAATATCATTGAGGGAGTATGATTGTACCGTGGGTTGCAAATAACCAAGGTCTGACGTTAGTATTGTTACTAGGGGCGTGAATCGGACTAGGGGTTTACTATTAATCAGATCTGGCGTCAGTAATTTTACAGAAGGCGTGGATCAGACTAGGGGTTGAAGCGAACGATTTCATCTTTTACTTGCATTCTTGGGTTATTTATTCACCCTCCCTTTGACACAGTCGTGAAGTATACACGGCCCTTTCGTCCTCTACTTTTACTTCTTCATAGTGAGACATTTTCCTCGAGCGAAGAAAATTAGTTCTGCAGTCAGAAGATAAATAATCAAAAACCCCATAACAGTAGTGTAACTGACCACACACGACCCTTTGCAGCAGCAAGGTTTGTTCATTTATTTATTTGTTCGCTATAATGAGCTGAACGATGCTTAAGCATCTTCTGTAACAAAGAAGTTCCTGAGGTAAAACCTGAGCCTTCTGACTAGGCGAAACTCACAACTCCACGTTTCATACAAGATTTTGAAAATTTTTCGTTGCGTAAATTGGCGATTTGCTCACCTGTAACGACACCCAACATCTGTGAGAATGGGTAGCATAAAATACATACTAACTATTATCAAAATTATACTCACAAAAAAGATGAAAAGTAAAAACAACGTGAGACCAGCCCAACTGCAAGCTTCAAGTGGTCCTCCGTGTTGGAAACGACGTCACCACACAAACACACAAGCTCACAGAATATTGACTGGTTGATTATCAAATAGTTTCTTCCATTTGTTTTTTATAACAATCGTGGTCCTTTGTTGACTTCCCCGTACAGCAAAAAAGGAAGAAACTATTAGACCGGTCAATATTCTGTGAGCTTGTGTTGATGTCTTTGTGTGGTGACGTCATTTCCAACATGGCGGACCACTTGTAGCTTGTAGTTGGACTGGTCTCACGTTGTTTTTACTTTTCACCTTTTTTGTGACTATTTTGATAATAGTTAGTGTGTATTTTATGCTACCTATTCTCATAGATGTTGGGTGTCGTTACAGGTGAGCAAGTCGCCAATTTATGCTCCGAAAATTATAAATATTGTGTGTGACACGTGTAGTTGTGAATTTGGCCCATAGCCTGAAGGCTCCAGTTTTACCTCAGTCACTCCACTCACAAAGTCTCTTGTTCGAAAGAAGTTCGGTTTCATACCATCGCAAGATAGCGTTGCTTTGTGTATTTCAGCGTGCAGCAACAAATGTGTCGTTAGGTAATAATCAGCGGTCTCAGAATTAATCAGGATTGGGTGCTGAATTAGCGCTGCCTTCTGTATGTCAGTAGAAAGTCCTATGTGCAACTTCTTCAGTAAACCACCCCTATAAATGCAACTCCACTGCAACTCCCCTAGGTGCAACTCCACTACAACTCCCCTTGGTACAACTCCACTATAGGTGCAACTCCCCATAGGTGAAACTCCACTGCAACTCCCCTAGGTGCAACTCCACTGCAACTCCCCTTGGTACAACTCCACTATAAGTGCAACTCCCCTAAGTGCAACTCCACTGCAACTCCCCTACGTGCAACTCCCCTAGGTGCAACTCCACTGCAACTCCCCTACGTGCAACTCCACTGTAACTCCCCTTGGTACAACTCCACTATAGGTGCAACTCCCCTAGGTGCAACTCCACTGCAACTTCCCTACGTGCAACTCCACTGTAACTCCCCTTGGTACAACTCCACTATAGGTGCAACTCCCCTAGGTGCAACTCCACTGCAACTTCCCTGTGTGCAACTCCACTGGGTGCAACACCCCTGGTGCAACTCCATTGCAGCCTCAAAGCAGTTGGCGTGCCCAGACAGACCAAATCAGCAAAGCGTGGACTTAGTAAATTCCACTTCAGTAATACCCGAGCTCCGAGAGCACAATACACAAAATCTTCTGCTGTGCCAAAATCTATCCCGCTAGCTTGCTAGCCTCACTCACTGCGCTGCAACGAATCGGAATGAAACTACGAAGACGATGCAAACAACATGGCGGCGAACATGCTGATACGTGTCCCCGCACTCGAACGGCTTCTCACTCCGGTTTAGTAAAAGACTTGCTTTGTGAGACAAACGTACGAATCAGCACAGGCATATGAGTGCATTGAATAATTTGGGCCACTCGTAAAGTGGCAGGCGTACTACGACCAAAACATGGCACACACCATTTTCTCCCTCTGTTCAAAACGAGCAAGAGATTGCTTGAATTGAACTAATGTGTGAAGGGGAGGTCAGTTGAGGGGGAATGCGAGGTCACTAGGTACGCTAGTCCGTGTAGAGTATTTAGTTAGACGATAGCCTTGCGTAAATGGAGATGGGGCTTTATAGACTCTCTATACAGCTGGCATTGCCGGGTACCTTCCGAAATACTTTAAAGCCGTAATTGCCAGAAGTGAGGGCAAAATTGTAATGCTGAGTTAGCAAAAAGGAAATGTCTTCACCCTCCCCCTCATTGACCAGACCTTTATGGGTGAAACATCATTCATAACAAGAAAGAGAAGAGAAATGAAGACAGCCTTAAGGCCTGTATGAAACCTGAGTTTATAGCTTTAGCGTTAAGCAAATGTTTATTCCGAGGTTCATTACTTGCATTCTCTTTTAAGCAAACTGCAAACTCAAAAGCGTAGGCAGCGATTTCGATTGCTCTGAGTAAATGTTTTTACTCCCGACTTTCTGTTTCCATCAACTAAATTATTGTTATTGCAAAACTCGAAATTATCCATTGATCCGAGGATTTTAGTCGCCTTAGAATATTGAGAACCGTCACCTGTTGTAAGTTGCAAACAAAGAAAAAATTTGACGAGGCTAACAGACACGGGTCGGTGTTTATTTACCTTTAATTGCTACGAAACGGACGTGCGCCTTTGTAAGCGACAGAAGTTTTGGGGGCTCAATGGTTACCCGCCCATCCTCTAGGTTATTCAACTTGGGGGTTCGGAGGCGTGAGGTAAACACCGACAGCTTGCATTCCGGATTTTTGCTTTTATTTTCTGAAGTGTTATTGAAAAATTTTAGTTTATCCAAGTGACCTTTGCATAAGGATTTGTCGGAAAATTGGCACATGTGTTTTTAATATAAGCAGTAAATAAAAAAATAAAAAAATCGATGACAGCGTTGGCTTGTTTAGCGCCATGATGTCCTAAGCTTTTGAAAGCAATTTTACAAATTTTATAATCTGGTAGGCGGTAAAGTGTTTTGTTTCTGTCAAACTGCAATCTAAATTTTCTCCCTCTTAAATTTTTTAATTGTTTGTAGAAAACTCGGGTTGGTGCCCTCGTTGACCAGACCACCTCATTCGTTGAAAACTGGAAATTTATAATAACAGTAACTGACACGTGTTAGTAGTAAACATGAACATGTTTAAAGAGTTAAAGGGTAAATTCAGCTCATTTTCTCGAGAAGTAAGTGCCTTTTAAACCATTCTAAATACTAAATTGGCAAACATTTGTCGTACCATCCTCGTTTTACTTCGCTTCTGAATACTAGGAATAGAGAGAACGTAAAGTCAAATGGGCTCGATGAGTGGTAAATAAATACAGATGCAAACCTATTGCAGTTACCTTTTGGACTTAAAATTTCAGCGTGTCTGAGAGGAAATTGAACCTTCAACCTTTGAGACCAAAGGCCGAAGCTATAACGACTTTTAAGGCCATGTCAGTGTGGCGTAGCGGTAGAGCCTCGGCCTTTATTCTCAAATGTCAATTCCCTCTCAGGCAGTCCGACATTAAGTCCAAAGGGCAACGGAAATAGGCTCGTATCTGTATTTATTTCTAGGTATAGCTCAGCTCGTCCGGCCTATTCTCTTGTTCTACATCATTGGGCTTTTTCTGGGAACGTTGCTACTGAAATTTGGGCATTTCAGGTGTTCGTGCTTCCAATTTTGGCATAAGCAACCCCTGTTTGGTGTCCGTACTTGGCCAAGGATATTGACCTTGTGGAAAAGGTCCAACGACGCTTCACAAAAAAATCAGCCTGCTTTTAGAGAAATTAAGTACCACGATCGCCTTCGTAATCTTGACCTTGAGTTGCTAGAACTCCGCTAGATCGAGGCAGATCTTATACACACTCATAGGAGTTTACACAATCTTATAGCTGTCGACCTACCGTTTTTTTTTTATCGTACACAGCACTAATGCTGTACTCGAGGACATGATTGGAAGCTAACCGTTCCTCCCTCGCGTCTTGACTGCCGCCTGCATTTCTTTTCGGTCCGTGCAGTTCCTATTTGGAAAGCCTTGCTTGATGCCAACACAGTGTTTGACCAGTCGGTCGCGTGTTTCCGGGGGCTGCTTAAAAACGAAGATCTAAGCATTTTTCAAAGGCGTCCGCTACCTTGACCTCCTAAGCAGGAAAATTATTGAAGAAAATACTTGCTTCTTTCAAACTTGTGGGAACGGTGCCAGAGGCAAGTTATAACAACCCCAAAACAACTTGTAAAGCATTCCCGCCAAGCTTTTCGGCCGTGTGAGGTCGTAATATCAAATGTTAAGCTCTTTCGCCAAGCTCTTTAAATGCATTCGTCAAATCTCCTGTCGTCTTTTCACTGGAAGGAGGGTGTTAAAACATGGCAGTATACCGAAAAAACAAGTAGAAAAGACAACATTCGGATTCCCGAATTGATTTTTCAAATAAATAGTAAATAAATATATCAAAATTAATTTAAAAAAAAAATTAATTAATTAATCGTAGCTGTCTCGGCAATGTATAAATCGCAGTTGGTTTAGTCCTTCACGACTATTTCTGCTTCGAACTTCTAAACAAACTTCGCGTGATTAATTAATCCCAAAAGTTGCTAAATTCATTTGTGAAGAGTTGTGGGGTAAAATTTTTCCACATACGCTGGAATCCTAGAAGAGCTAAGCAAACTTGAAATATGTGAATGCATGGCGAAACCAAACCATAAATAAATATAAACGATAACGTATCTACAAACAAAAACGTCTTTTAGCTGTAGATGGGTTTATACCGCTTCAGTTCAAAACTGTGAAGAATTTATGATCTTTAACTGTAATTTACAGCCTTTTCTATCGTCATAACCATACGACGTTCACCCAGTAACGGCTGATAGGTCACTCTCACTATTGAAACACAAACATGGTGAAGTTTGGCAAAAAAAAACAAAAAAAAAAACGAGCTTCCCAATCACGGTCGGGGTGTATACCCGTTTCTCCGATTCCCATTTCGCCGAAAATTTTTCCAATAAAGAAAAAAATTAAGCTCTGATTGAAATTTAGTGAAAGGGAAATTTCCGTTTCGCTGAATCAAAACATTCTTTAAAAAGGTGAAGTTGGAGAAGTTAAAGGTGCATTCCTAATTGGGAGTAATTTGTGATTAGTTGCGGTTTCTTATGTTATATGTTTAGCCGCAGCGAGAGCAGCAGCGCGAGCGAGGCTTGTAGTTTGGGGAAAATTATTCGCGGAAATGTGATTCGGCGAAACGGGAATCGGAGAAACAATTCGGCGAAACGGTCATACACCACGGTCGGTGTAGATTAGCAATAGAACGGTCTCCGACTGGTGTTTCTATTCTTCAAAACTTGTTACTTAAAGGAAGGTTACACCAAACGAAAGTTTGCAGTATCTAACGCCACCTACTTCTCTGGAGCGCTTGCTCGTAGCAAGCAAAGGAATGCACAAAAATATCTTTTAATGCAACAAACAAGCCACGTGCCTCCTTAATTAGTGGGTAATAAATATGGTACGTCCTCGTGCCCCTGTAAGCAAGCTATAAAGATTAACGATATGACTGCTACAAAATAGAGCCACGGTAGAATATGAAGAATCTACTGTGGCGCCATCTAGTGGCAGTAATATCATTAACGTTTACAGCTTGCTTACAGGTGCACGAGGACATACTAAACTTTTACTCAGCAATTAAGGAGGCACGTGGCTGTTTGTTGTGCTAAAAGATATTTCTTTGTGCATTCTTTTGCTTGCTGCGATCAAGCACTAGAGAGAATGAGATAGCGCTAGCTGCTGTAGACTTCCATTTGGTGGCAACCCGCCTTTAAGGGCGCCGCGCACACGGCGACCAAGCTGTGCGGTCAGGTCGCTGCGGCCAGTGAGATTCCGAGTGACGTGCAAACGACCACAGGGCGACCATACTTGCTCCGTGTCCATTTTTCACCACGTGATCCATTTTTCACCACGTGATTAATGAAAAACGGGCATGGTTGCGCGGCACGTCGCCGTGTTTTTTGGCCGCGACGACCACTGTGCGCACGACCTGGCCGCCCAGTGCGCGGGAGCCTCAAGATCGAGAATGCATTAATATCCGTCAGCTTCCATTGCAAACAGCAATTTATCCCCCACACCCCTTCGTTGGCATTAAGGTGTCGACAAATTTGTGAATGAACTTATGCTTTACCCCAAATTTGTATGCAATTTACCATTGTAACCATAACCTGAGCCGCATTTGTAAAAAAAATTCTTCTTGCACCCCACATTTGGACACCTTTGATCATTTAAATATTATGAACAACTGCATACAAATATGGAGTGCAAGAAGAACGACCTGTTCACATTTTTGAATAAGCTTCTTCTTGAACCCCAAATATTTATGCAGTTGACCATTTAAATCAGGGTGGCTCGCCGGCTAGCACGACCATCTCACGTGAAAAAGGTAGTTGGTTCAATCGTCCCACTTCTATGCTTTTAGGAAGATAAAGATCCGGTAATGCACTCATGCTCATGTCAATTGTGGCGTGTAAAACTTCCTAAGTATTTCCTAGCATTGTCCCTTTCCCGAGATAGCCTTAGTTAGTCGAAAAGACATAAATTCTGCTTTTTTTTTTAATTCGACGTGTCACACGTCGAATTCATGTTGTTGTGCCAAAAAAGGGGCCTCGAACAAATCGAGTCAGCCACATCTTCTCAAAAACCAGACAACGTTGTTCAGTTATGATCCGAGGAAGTCCAGGTGTGGGTGGCTTGCAGGTTAGAAGGCCAAAATTCTATTTAATAAACATAATTAACTATCTCGATTTAAACATCTCGATCTAACGAGGTCTTACAACGCGAAACCGTCGTCCATAGTACACGAACTAGTGATGACGTCAGCGTACAGGTGTACTCTTAAGCAAAAATGAGCAGAAGTGAAGTGAAGTTTATTGTTCTCAAGGTGAATACAAATTATGCAATAGATATATGGTAGCTGTCAGGGAGATACTAACATTCAATCTACATCATTAAGGACGTATGATGTGCATGTGTGTTTGTACCTCTACTCCTCTGGAACCAAAGCAGCTACAAAGATGGGAGTAGGACCAAACGAAAGATAATTAAATTGCGCACAGTATAGGCCTATTTTCATCGCTGTAACTTGATATTATCACCCTCAAATACGCGAAAAACAATTAAAAATTAACGTCAAAGTTTTTTTTTAAACCCTCATGAGGTTTGTTCATGACGTCATAGTTTGTTCATGCAAACCTTCACGAGCGAAGCGAAATGATCTGGAGAAGAATGCACGGAAAAAATGACCTAAAAGGACGACGTATTTAGCAACACACCACATATAGATCTTAAAATTGGTTTTATATTAACTGACTTGATGCATGGAAAAATCAAGCGAGCGATTTTCACGTAAACTAAATCTTTTCAATGTGTGTTTCGCTTTGCTCTATCAATCTTTTATCTCTCACTATAGCAGGTGATTACTTCTGGAGGAGAAGACGTTCAAACGTGCAAACAAACAAATCGTATGTTTGGAATGATGTAGGTGAAGTGTAGATATGCTGAGGAATGTGACGAACGAACTGTGAGCAACATTTGCAATTAGTTTCCGTCGAAATAATCAGTACATAGAAATTACATGAACCATAGATCGTCTTGAAGCTATTAGTTACGCACTGAGATGATCTGGAGAAGGATGCACGCAAAAATAACCTAAACGGACGACGTATTTTGCAACGTAACACATACCGATATTAAAATTGGTTTTGTATCAACTGACTTGATGCATGGAAACCGGGTTTTAAAAGGGTGCCAAACATTCGTGTTTCTGAAGCACGGTGGTCCGTGGATTAAGCGAGCAGAGCGAGCGATTTCCACGTAAACTAAACTTTTTCAATGTGTGTCTCGCTTTGCTCTCTCGCAATCTTTCATCTCTCACCTTCATAGGGGATTACTTCTGGAAGAGAAGACGTACAAATGTGCAAACAAACAAATCGTATGTTTTGAATGATATAGAAGAAATGCAGGCGCGCTTAGGAATGTGATGGACGAACTGTGAACAAAATTACAATTAGTTTGTGCCGAAATAATCAACACATGATTTTGCGATGCTCTTGGAATCAAAGAAATTACTGGAAGCATGGATCGACGCGCACGTAGCTCGCGGATGGCCAGACTGTTGGAATGACTTATGGTTATCATTTGTTTATGCAGTGAAGCCTTACGAAAAAAGCGTACTGCACTTTGACCATTTGCTTGATCATTTTAGACGTGGAATGTCTGTAAGCAGCACAAGAGTTGCAGCATGAAAGCTCCTCAAGCGTAGCGAGACGACGCGGAATGAGCGAGCGAAGCGAGTGACTCCGCTAGTCTGAATAAATTTTAAAATATGTGACAATGCAAATATACAAGTATAAATATAGAAAAACCATTTGTAACAAAAGTCCTGCTTGATTGAAATACTCGTGCGCAGGGCAGTTGGAAAAAATGACGTGTGCTCGACTTTTTAACTTCGGGGAAATGTGAGTTGAGGGTTGATTAGAGGCTACTCGTGAACGATCGGAATCGTTCGATTTTGTGACGTAATCGCTTAGATCATTTATATGAATTAAAACGTATTTTTATCATAATATTGATTTGCATTACAGAAAAAATTAATTATTTATAGCGTTATTTTAAGAAATTTCGTTTTCGACGAAAATGAGCGTAATTTTGCGTCAATTCGAGCGCCTTCGTACATTTGCGTCACAAGAACAAATTTTCACGTGGGGGGGGGGGGCCGGGGGTAAAATTTGCGTTCCCGCTCCGCCGGGGGGCGGGCGAGAGGGAGAACAATGTACCTATGCTTCGTTTTGTAGGAGTTGGGGGAGAGGAGAGAAGGATGGAAGATGTACAGTACTACACATCAAGCAACGGTACGCCGTTGGGATGAAAAATGTATGGTGTCAAAAATAATGCGGTTTGAAAAGCGTAACTCTAGAATGAATAAGTCGGTGCTTAATAGTAGTGAGAGTCGATGAAAATATGTCGCTTTTCGTATCTATCTATAACATCAAAACGTACGGCGTGTTTATTCATTGATGTAGTATAGAGGGTGCCAAACAATGATCGCCCCCCCCCCCCCCCCGAGTAAACTAAGCATGATAGGAAAAAAATGAAAGTACTAGTAGGTAGCCCATATTATTGCGGGTTTAAACTCACAAGCTCAATATTCAGTGTTCATTCCATTGGCGTCACGAACAGATTGAAGACGAGCAGGGTAGGAAGGCAAAAGTGACTCAAAAAATCCGTGTTAGTTACGGCCGTGCGGTTAATTGGTAATAACTCCAAAACCAGTAGTGTGGGCATCATGAAACTTGGTGTCAGGGTAGGACTCGTCTCCACGCGCATTTTAAGCCCGACCACAAGTCCATGCGTACCCTGTAAGCGGAGCTATTAAAAAACAAAACACGCGCCGGCTTCCCCTGGAAGATGCTGCACTGCAGCGCACTCAACATCTGCGTTGAACTCCATTTCTCAAAGCACAACATCGATGTTCTTCTCCATCTTAGTACGACTAAATCAAGTTAGTAGCGATTCAGAAAACATCCTTTTTTCAACACTGTCCTTCAAGATGGATCCAACATTTTCACACAAATTCAGAAAATGGAGTTCAACACGGATCTTTTTGAGTCACTTTTGCCTTCCTATACCCTGCTGTCGTCAATCTGTTCGTGACGCCAATGGAGTGAACACTGAATATTGAGGTGGTGAGTTTAAGCCCATAATAAAATGGGCTACCTAGAGGTACTTTCATTTTTTTGCTATCATGCTTAGTTTACTCTGGGGAGGGAGGGGGGGGGTATCATTGTTTGGCACCCCTTAGTATGTGTAACCTTCTACCACACTTGAAAACAGTCCGGTAGACATTCGAGGAAAGGTGTTAGATGAGCGGAAATTTCGACTTCATGTTAGGCCTGTTTTCGTCGCTCAAGGTTCAGTTTATGACCGCGAAAAAAAAACGTATTGGACCGGGGGCGGGGGGGGGGACTGGAAATTACGTCACCGTTTGCTTAGCCTTAATATCGCTGAATTGCGTATAAGACAGGCGTGCATGAAGGGGGCAAGGGGTATTCTTTTGCCTTTTTTAAAACTTGATCGTTATAAATAACCTTTATAGCACACATGTAAAAAAAAAATTAAGCTGCAAAGCTTAAACAAAAGTTGGAAACATGAAATTGTGGTATTACATTTTCGTATGGCTTCTTTTATCGTTTGTTAATAAACCTTGGACACCTACAATGCTCGAGGCTCAGTGAATCTGGAGGATCAGGAAGGGAGTCCATGATGACAGAATCGAACGATCAACTGGAAAGGAAACGAAGCAACGATGCTTCTACTGTGCGAGGAGGACAAGACAAAGCATAGGGACAAGCTCAGTTTCCAGCCAAAACGTGGCAAGCGGAAAAACCCTTCCAGTGGCGCAGTCATCTGGTGATGCATCAGCGAAACAAGCCTCTCAAGGAGACCGCACGTTGTTGATCTGTTGCGGAAGGGCAAACGTACTGGCGACTGTGGTCAGGCAAAGGCGAAGGAATGAAGGGCCATGCAACATGACCCTATAGTTCAACCTAGAGGACCGGGAAGAACACCATGATTCGTAAACAAAGGCTCGCCAAACCGAAAGCCAGCAGACGAGACGAAGGCGACAGAAATCAGACGAGCGGACATGCGGGTGTTGTCGTGATGAAGGGCAGGACGAACATGATGAAGGCTACCCAGAGAAAGGCTGGAAAGGGGTGTTCCTGGAGGATCGTAAACGATCCAGGGAAGGAAGGGCGGTTGCCCTCCTACCCTACCCCCCTTTTTATGTCATTGGGGATCGTCCCATGCCGTCTGCTGACTTGGTAAGCAAGTTACATGGTTGGATGGAAGACGAACGGTGGAGGAACTGCGAAGGACGAACCAGGCCGAGAGAAGGAGGGTGGGAACAAAGGGGGAGAGTACCACCGGAAACTCGGATCAGATGAAGGATGAGTGATACCCGAGATGACGGGAGAAGGGAATCTGCAGGTGACGAAGGAGCGAGGATGGCCTGAATGAGACTGTGACCGTCCCAACTGCTGAAGGATCGACGTGGGAAAGAGTCAAAACAGAAGATCGCAGAGTGACTAGGAGAGTCAGAGAAGGACGAAAGATTTTCGAGGTGCCCATACTCACGGAGATAGTGATCCAAAGTTGGGAACGACCCTAATATGCAAGGAGGCCTCCTAGCTGTGGCGAATGGTCGCTTGGATGGCTGCCCATTCACTACCGACTGGTACGAAGGGTCTGTTTCGCTGATGGTGGATTTCTTTTATCTTGGTTTTTGTTTTGTTTAAGTCTTTATTGCAGGAAGAAATGAGGACGAGGAACCCGGTTGAAGGCGATTGTTAAGCCAAGCCTCCAAAAGCAGTTGGAGGCGATATAAGGCAGGAGCGAGATGTGAAGACGATGGAAGGTGAGCTGGAGGCCACCGACAACAAAGGCTTGATGAAATGAATTGATGAAGGCGAGACAGGCTGAAGGGGAAATGTAGACCAGTGAAGAAGGGAAATAACTGGGAACTGGGAGAGCAAAGCAGGAGTTGCAGGGTCTGTTCAAGTCCCAAAGGGCACCGAACTGGCTGAACTGGCGAAGACTGCAAAGGGCGTAGAGACAGTGGAAGGCCCTGGAGATGGCGAAGGTGGTGCCACAGACGAAGAGACAGCCTCTAAAGAGAGGAGGCAGAGAGAGATGGGAGGCGTTTGTTTAGCAATGTCGGAGTCAGGCAGCCAAAGAGTTAGTCCAGATAAAGGGTCATCTAAACGAAGGAGAAAAAGCTGGAAAAACCGTAAAAGGCGAAGGCAGTCGCATGGCTGCAAGCAAAGGATGAGCCGTCGAATGACAACTGGGAAAAGATGGCAGTGGGTCGGGACGGAAGCAAGCCGATACTGAGGATCAGGATCGTGCCCAGCGATGGGCATCCAGACGAAAGGCAAAAGGACGAGCTTAGGCTTGGGCTGGAAGGACTGGAATATGCTGTCCAATAAGTCCCAAACTTGGTCCGGTAAAGTAGGACGTAGTACGATTTAACAACTACTTGGCCTGGGATGCAGGGCCACATGGGAATGGCCATGGAGAGAGGAGGCGCTGCTTGTGAAATCCTAAGTGAGCGCCTGGTGCGAAGGCGACCGAGAGAAGCAGACGAAGGTACAGGCTGTGAGAAAGACGAAGGCACAGGGCTTCGTTCAACAGAGCTTGAAGATGTAACCAAACAGGACACCAAGACAGAGTCGGTGTCAAAGGTAGATCCCCAAAGGCGTCGGAGAACCGATGACTGAAGGTCTGAGATCGTAATCCAATGGCATTCTGCACACACGCCGAAGCAGACGAAGGACGGAGAGAGAGCGGGGAGAGCGACCATGTACCGTGAAGGCTAGAGAAGAAAGATGAAAACTGGTCCTGAGCCAGCGGTTTTTTAGGAACGAGTGCGCACGCTGGTGGTAGGCACAGGCCTATAAATTCGTCTTCTCTAGGGGAGATTTGCATTATAAGAAGGAATGCCATAAATTGCAGGTAATTTATATTTTTGTGGCACATAGAAAATTAGTTAAAAGGAATAAAAAAAAAGGAAGTATGAAGCGGAAGTGGCCCATAAATGACTGGAAGTGACCGACAAGTGAGCCCATTACCTACAGAACGATACCAGATAGAGAAGCGGTTTTCACCATTAGATTCAGCGTCCAAAAATTAGTTTGTATGAATAAAGAAAAGAAAAAAACCCGGCAGTATGTAGTAGAAGTGGCCCGAAAGTGGCGGAAGTGAGGGAAGTGTACAGAAGACTTGTTACGACTATTTAGTCGCTGTGGTCGTTTGTTATTTTTATGGAATTAGAAATCAAAGGGTGAACGATGGAAGTGGCTAATGGCCACTAGGGTACTATTGCCAGTCCACTATCGTACGCCACCTATCTTCAATGTTTGCTTCCTTATTTAAAAAAAAACAAAATATTTGTAATCTCCACACGCTACGTAAATGGCAAACACACGGCGCAGTAAAACCTTATTCCACGAATTCCACGAATTGGTGAGAAGTCGGGCACGGTCCTAATGGCTGCGGCCGGAAGTGCCTGAGATATAACTATTTCCGATTCTTCAGAAGCGCTCACCTTTCTCCATTCCTTCGTTAGTCATCTCGAACATAGATAGCAATAATTTACATTCTTTAAACTAATCTTGAAGATCGTCAGAGATAAAGAATGACACGTTATGGCATCCTGTGCGACACATCCAAGAATAAACCGTTTGCGTACTTACTTGCCACTGAGCCAATCACGTCGCTACGTGCGCACCACGTGACCACTAGTTAGCGACAATCAGAACCACAATAGTTTAAATTGCAAACAACACTTGCCTGACGTTGTTGTACTCGTGTTAGATTAAATTAATAACATCAGTAAATTCCGTACACATTTCAGTTTCGGCGTGCTTGCGACAGGAAGGTTTTTGATGCACAAAAGGGTAAACAAAAGGGTAAAATTACGTCTAAACAAAACTGTTACGGAATTACTTCTAAAATACCTTAAGTACGTCACAACTGAATTTCGTCTCAACTGAACTACATCTAATTAACGATACAGCAACAAAGTAGGCAATAACAATTAATAAAAAAAACTTGGAAACTCGGTGGAGTCAACATTGTGAGTACGTCCTAGACTAGGGCGCCGAGGCCCCTTCCTCCCCGTGGGCTTAGACCTAATTCGCCCATTTCGGTAAAAGGGGCGTCGTGGGTCCTTTTCGACGTTTATTTCCCGGGGCATTAGTATATGAAATGAGGCAACATTTCGCTACTTCTTAGGGCTATCCCCCATCCTCCAAACCATTCCCCTTAAATCCGCAACTAGTCCAAGAGATTATAAATGCGGATATCCTTGAAAGTTTGATACGCTCCCAGCCGTAGCCATGGCACCAGAAGGCAACTGGGAGAATTTTGCTAAGTAATTCTAGTCGGAAATTACTAGGATCTTTTACATGCCATAATCGGCATGACCACGAGGCATTACAACGTCCTTCTCTTCACGAAACTGCCCACCAGGGGTGGTTGAAGTCGGGTTCAACCCCGATCCTTTGGCATACGAGATAGTCGTGCTAACCAACAGCCACCTTTCCCGCTAATCATCGTATTCCACCACCTTTAGCCTTATGGCTCGATCCAAGCCAGTTGATTTAACATTGCCAAAATCATGTTTTACAAAAGCAGTGCGAAGAGACACTCCCTGTCTCGCACGAAAGCTGACTTGGAGCCACGAGGCAAGATACACAGTTTCTGCCTCAGTCGGCCTTGGCTTCAGAACGATATGCAGTTTCTACCCAGTAGGCCGTGGCTTGCGAAAGATACTCAGTTTCTGCCACAGTCGGCCTTGTCTTGAGAACGATGCGCAGTTTCTGCCACAGTCGGTCTTGGCTTGAGAAACGATACTCCTTCGTTGCGTCAAGCTCGTTTACGTGCTACTACTTGCAAACAGCGACACACGACTAACCTAATCGCAGCACATGATTTTTCATGCATATTTATTGGCAGGAGATGCTTGTTTCTATTTTCTCCTGTTAATTAGGTAAAAACTTACATACAACGTAATTTTTAACGTACGTTTTCTGCAAAAGCAATAAACTCGTTCGACAATACTGGCTACATGGGGTCGCGTCTCAGAACGAGTGGTAGAACATCAGCCAGAAAAAAGATGGAGCGACTGAAGAAGATTGTTCATCCCCGACTTCCGGTAGTATTGTTTTTGTAAAGATACACTGATTGGGACCGTGGTGTGACGTCATATTCACCAATTCCGCTAAAGTAGCCCGAACAGCCAAACAGAGTGATGCAAGGAAGCACGTGACTGGTAGATTTGCACAAACTGTTTACGCTGTTAGCCGGACGAAAAAAAGCATTTACTTTCGTAAAAAAGCAAACTGTAATAAACGGAGATTAGGTTTTTTTTTAATGAATTTCCGTTTATCGAGCAAGCACAACAGTCTCATTTTATAGACGCGCTTTCTTGCACTTCTCTGATTGGCTAACATTGCTGGCTTCACTTTTTCTGGTGTAATATGACGTCACTAATACACCAGCATGGCCGTCTCCTTACTGTAGATTGCCGTCTCCTTCCCGCAACATGGCTGCCTTCTTCGTTTAATCCTTGGCCTAACCCGGAAGTAAGTTTATAACATGAAAAAATGGTCTATTGGCGCTTCTTGCCCTACCAAACCTATCATTCTTCTTTGAGCCAGACTGTTCCTCTATGCTACTTGATAGAGTTGGGCCGTTATAAGAACGAACGGTGGAGTGTAACTCTGAACCCACATTAGGGAGGGAAGGTGGAACTCCAGTCCGGTAATGGAACTAGTATTACACCTTTACCTCCACCAGCTTTCTACCTACTCACCCTAATATGGGCGCAGAGTTGGTTTCTCGTTCCTATAACGGTCCAGCTCTACATCTTAAATAAACTTCTTCTGAAACAGACGCCTGTGATCGGTATCTCTATCAGTGGTCCTGCGTCACTATAGCGCTGTAGTGCGTGCTTCCGCTAAACATATAAAATCAGAAACCCAACCAATCAGAAATTTTTCATTAGAAAAATGTTTCTTTAATGAAGGAGCTAATAATTTTGACGAATTTCCGACCGGCTTTTGAAATTACTATCGTAGCTATTTGTTTCCAGTTAACCTTCGCAGGCACCCACACCAGCTTTCATGCTTAAAGGTGCCTGTTCACCATTTCGATGGCATCGCCCATATTCTAAACACAGCATCCACGTTCCAGATTCTCCGTTATCCAATAGGCTGATATGGGTCCCGTGATTTCGTTTTAGTTATGAAAATTCACGGCGCTGCTGCGAAGTGTTCCTTTTTTTTTTTTTTAATTTACCGCTATTTTCTTTATATTGCTCGAAGATTCTACGGAGCTGCATCCAAGAGTTGAAGAGGTGAAAAGGCGCCTTTAAAGGCAGGTTGCCACCAAACGGAAGTTTGTAGCATCTAGCGCTACGTAGTTCGCTATACCGCTTGCTCACAGCGCTGAAGCAAAAGAATGCGCAAAGAAATATCTTTTAACGTGTTGTTGCCTCCTTAATTTTTGAGTAAAAATTAGATACGTCTTCGTGCACCTGGAAGTCAAGGCTTTAAAGGTAAACGATACGACTGCCACTAAATGGCACCAAGGCAGAATATGAAGAAAACACTGTGGCACCATCTAGTGGTAGTAATATCATTAATCTTTACAGCTGGCTCCCAGGTGCACCAGGGCGTACAAAATTTTTACTCAATATTTAAAGAAGCACATTGCTTGTTTATTGCGGTAAAGGGCAATTACATCTATTTTGACATGCATGTTTGAATTTTGGATCACTTACACAATAACTAAACACAAGAATTGCGGTAAGA
>JAHWFP010187959.1:0-39399 GCA_023313725.1 Lithobius niger | reverse complement strand
AACCCGTTACTTATCTTCTAAAAGACGAGTCGGGTGAACTGGTGCTAGGCAGTTTTTACGTACCAAAACTTCAAAAAACTCTAGTTCCCGATTTGTTTTTAGTAGAAAAAGTATTACGTAAGAAGAAAGGAAAAGATGGGAAAATGCAATACTTTGTTAAATGGAAGGGATATGACACCAAGTATAACAGCTGGACGGATAATATTAGTAGTCTCAAATAAATGTTGACTTTCATTTTTTTCACACAAAACTTTTCAATGCAATCAACAATATTATTTTTTAAATAAAAAAATGTCTTTTTTTTCTGCCTCAATATTATAAAATGATAAATTTTTTATTTTATTTCACAATGGAAAAGACAACATTCACGTGCGTTTACTGTGGGGGCATTTCCTCTTCGCAAGCCGAACTGTGGAACCACCTACAGTTCCATCACCCATTTAATCTGGAAGAATGCACTTGCTTTCAAACCAGCTACCCAACACACTCAAGAGTCTACCACCCCTATCTGTGGATAAATGATTGGGTCACTAACAGTACGAGATGCCTCTAGTGTGTAAATGTGTCTTCGGCGATCCACTTCAATTTCTCCTGTCTATATGCACAGCACTACAAGCGATGCTAGAAGTTTTTTTACGCCAGCTGGTAAACTGTAAAGTCCAGATCAGCTTGGGTGTACAATTTACTAGGGACAACGCTTCTATTTAAGCGGGATTCTGGTCGAGATATTCAGAAATACATAATCCCAACGCTATTCCCGTTCTGTTGGAAGAGGCATTCGCGAAAATCCAAGGATCCATCGATGCTTTCGCCAAACGGGGCAGCGGTTGGGTTATATCTCACATCTATAACCTAATAATCAGAATGTCAAGATATAAACCATTACGAACATATACGTACATCCCTCTTCCAAAAGCACTTGCTGGCAAGAATAAGGCGGTGGTGAACATTCAAAATTTAAACGATCAGAAATGCTTTCTGTATTCCGTCCTGACCGCGGCTCCCGGCGAACAGCGTCGACCCGGAAGATTACCACGAATTCGAAGATATGCTCGATACTTCCATGCTGTCTTGCCCTATTAGTATCGCCAAAATTGACAAGTTTGAAAAGTAAGCGATCTTTCTATCAATGTCATCGGTTATAGCCGTGAAGAGGAGTTACACCCGCTATGAGTCTCTAAAAACTTGGATGGACTACCAATCGACCTTCTATATCTGTAAGAAGACGAGGATGATTCGGAAACTATAAACACCCATTATTGTGCCATTACAAACGTAGCTGCTTTCCTGTGATATCGAGGTTCTGGTTCCCACGCCCAGTTTTATTGCAGGAACTGTTTTGCCTGTTTTGGAAAGGAATGGATGCTGCTAGCTCATAGGAAAGAATGCATCAAAATTAATCCCAGACAAGCTCTTAGATTCAAGAAGCCAGGAGAAAACTCTCTTGTATTTAAGCACTTTAACCATCAAATCCCCTTCCCCCACATCATATACGGCAACTTTGAATGCCTCCTTCGTTCCATCGAAACCACTCAACCAGACGCTCCGACGAGTTCAACCACCCGAATCCATCAACACCTTCCTTGTAGTTTCAGCTACGTTCTATTGGGACATGATGGGAAGATTACACGTCACAAGTAATACTTGGGAGAAGACGCTGCCGAAGTGATTTTTAAATGTATGGAAGAAGAAGCACAATATTATGCGAACCTGCTGAAAAATGCAAAACCCCTCCACCTCAGCCCATCCGAAGAAGCAGATTTCAAGAATGCCCGGGTTTGTTAGTATTGCAAGGAAGCCTTCAAGAAGTGCATTGAGAAATCAAATATCGACAGGGAATTTAAAGTACGGATCGTTGATCATAAGGTGAGGGATCATTGCCACATCTGTGGGAAATACAGAGGAGCTGCTCATCGAAACTGCAACCTATCTTCTCGAAAACGAAAAACCATTCCCGTCATGTTACACGGCTTGGAAGGGTACGATATGCACCTCCTAGTATCCGCTGTGTACTAGTTTCCGGTTAACGTAGATGTCATCGCTCGCAATGACGAGAGGTTTCAGACCATAACCATTAAGGATCACGTCAGTAAGATCAATCTTCGGTTTATAGATAGCCTCAATTTCTTAAACGCTTCTCTGGATACTCTAGTAAAAACCGAAGAAATGACAATAACGGTTTCCCCATTCTCGAGGCAGCTTTAGACTTTGGATTGAAATCTACTTGGTGTTTAGAGAACATGCGCTGAACCTATTAACCCAGAAGGGCGTTTATCTGTACGAATACATAAGCGACAAGTCGTTTTCGATGAGAAAGACCTACCGTCAAGGCACTCGTTCTACTCTTGATTAAAAGACGAGATGTTGGCGGGAGACGAGTATGTGCGAGCGCTAAACCCCTGGCTGAGGATGAAATCGAAGGTATTTCGTACTTAAACGAGATATACCAAATGACCGACGTTTTCCTGGTCTCTAAAGTTTTTGAAGATTCCGAAAATTGTGCCACGAAAACAACAAGCTCGATCCCTGTTATTACATCTCTACTCCAGGATTCGGCTGGGCAGCTCTCTTTAGGATGTAGGATCGAGAATTGGAGCTATTCACTCACGTGTGGAAGCATATTCTCATATCTTCTGGCACCAGAGGCGGAGTTTGGTTCATTAGAAAGTCATTTGAAAGCTAATAACAAATACCTACCTCTTTATGTCCCTAGTAAACATCTGTATACATAGTGTATTTGGACATGAACAACCTCTACATTGTCGCCATGTGCGCTCATCTCACATACGAAGGGTTCCACTACCTAACCAGGAAGGAGATTAGAGCTTTGGACATAGACACCGTACCGGACGATGCTGACGTGGAAGATATACTGGAAGTGGATCTCGAGTACCCCAGAGAGTTGCACGACTCTACAATTATTCACTAGCTCCAGAGAAAATCGACATTGTAAAGGAGCTGATTTCCCCCTATGCTTTAAATCTGGCGGAAAATTTAAACCATAAGATCAAGTCCTCTTCCAAAACCAAACTCGTCTCGAACTTTCTACACAAGAAGTACATCCTTCACTATAGGAACTTGAATTCTTACCGCCAGCACTGACTAGTTCTTCGTCACATCCGAAGAGTTCTAGCTCTCAACTAAAGACCACGGATGAAAACTTACATCGAGTTCAACACTGCAAAAAGGCAAGAAACGACTCTCCTTTTGCCAAAATTTGGAAAATAAGGTGAAACTTTGGAAAATAAGCAGAGTCACCTCAATGTGAAGTTGTGCACTGATGAGAAAATGGCGCTGAAATACACCTCGCACCACACGCCGACTCCTTCAAGATTCTAAACGAAAACCTCGTACAACTCAAACGCAGTATTCGTAGCACGCTGTGCGATCTCTTAACCTACTCCGGATTTACCATACTGGAACTCTCCACACTGTTCATGTTTGAATTCCACTACGACTACATTCTGCCAAAGTACGGGGACCGTGCCAAACTATTTTTCACCCAACACCGACAGCCTCTGCTACGAAATCCAAACAGAGGACTTCTATCTGGATATGCTCGCCAACAAAGACTGTTTCGACACGAGCAACTATTCGTCGAATCATCCCCTCTTCTCCAGCACTAATAAACAAGTGTTGGGAAAAATGAAAGATGAAATAGGCGGTGGCCCCATCCTAAAGTTCATCGGACTCAGATCGAAAATGTACTGTATCAAACATCTGAAAAAGGTGGCTATCAAGAAGGCCAAGGGTATACAACAAATTTCGTGCAAAAACATTTAAAATTTGACGACTACAAAGCAGCTCTAAAATTGATAGTACCTCCACAGAAGGGAAGCTGGGCCAAGATTGCCAGCGTCGACCACGAGTTGAGTACCGTTCAAATATCTAAATCCCTCTTCTCACCTTATGACAATAAAATACTCTAGCCATCGGTCACTACAACACCGGTGCTTGGGAGTAAGTGGACACATTTGACTCGGACGTGGACGTGATGAGCGACGAGGAGGGGAGGAAAAACTATCCCTCCAGTTGAAAGAGTGCAAAGCGCAAAAAAATGACCGAAGCAAAAATAGCCGAGGAGAACGAGAAGGCCGCCCGCAGAGGGCTACCAGAAAGAATAAATCCCGCTCGCAAGAAACAGAGATGCAGAGAAAAGCTAGATTGGAGAAAATAACCGCCAGTAAAAGAAAAGCTCAAACTCGAAAAAGTAAGGAACAAAGAAGGGCTAGATTAGAGAAAAAAGCTGGTAGTAAAAGAAAAATTCTGGAAACAGGAATGGAGGATGAAAGAAAACTTAGATTATCGAAAAGAAGAGCTCGAGAGACTATATTATGATGATCTCCGGAGACATCATAATTATACCTGGGTGGTGTGGAAAGAATCCATATTATTATAGCAAAAAACTATAGTCTCTGAAACCTTACAGGAAAAAATGTGCATACCTTTACTGGAGACAGGTAGTGACGAAAAGCTAAAATGTAGCAAAAAGCACTTTTTCCACCGTCCTCTAGATTGACAAAAAGCTAAAATCTAGCAAAAAGCACTTTTTCCTCCTCCATATTGACGAAAAATGTGCTCCATTTTGGATGACGTCACATCCAGTGTGACGCCACTTCTGGTGTGATATCACATCCGGTATGACGTCACATATGGTATGACGTCACTTCCGGTCAAAAGGTGAAAGGTCACGGGGTATGTCCGCAAATCGCCTTTTACCATTACTATTTATATGTAGAGACAACAACTTGTGACACGTCGTGTCACCAAGTCCAATATTTCTTCGTATGATTATAACTGTATCATCCATGATGACAGTATTAGGAAGTCCACCCATGGCTGAATACCAAAACAACAGATAAGTGGAGACATTTCGAAGGTATCATGGAAGATAAATGAGAAAAACCTGGGGAGAATTACAGATTGACGAAGAAAAGGTATCAAGAAGAATTTATGGAAGAGAAGGTGATGGAGCACCGTACGACTGATAGGTTAAGAGTCAAAATATGTTTGGAAGGAAGATTAGAATAGATGGAAGATTAGAAGATTAGAATGTTTCGTGAGAAAGAAAGAATGTATTGGAAGAAGCGACAAGAGTCCATTACGAAAAAAAGAGAAAAAAGAACATAGTATGAAACAAATATTCGGAATGAAGAAACAAGATCTGGGCATGAAGGCTCAGAAGAAAGAAGATCATCATGAGAAACAATGCTAGCCTAAAGAAGAAACAATATGATGGCATGTCAGATCAGAAGAAGGAAGAAAGTTAGAAACCAAGACTGAGGAAAAAATAAGGAAGAAACAACAAAGATCTTTGAACTGCATCAGGTGTTAAGAGAAGCTACAGCAGTGCATGAAGTTTTATAATGTTCATGGTCATATTCAGTTGTACTCTAGTACAAAAATATAAATGCAACAATCAAAATGAAGTTTAAATATCTTAAAAACCTCCCTTTAGATATTGAATCACTTAAGACTTCGTGAATTCATCGCTGAGTGTTGGGGTCACAAGATGGAGGGAAATGGATGATTAGTAAAGTTGGCGGTCACATCCCCCTTCACCCAATATTTCAAGTCACGTAGCAAGAGGCACTTTCAGGTAGCAAAAGCATTCAATAGGTAGCAAAAGGAACTACACAGCTGCGGGAAATGTATCCTGGTACACTCTTTTGTAGCAGAAGATTTGGGTGCTTTTCCTATAGGGTGTGTGTCTGTGGGAGTGCTGGAATGAATTAATGGATCTGCAACAGCAATAAAAAGGATCATCCCCATAACTATTCATCCCTACAGTAAAACAAACAAAGAATTGCGTCAATCATAAAGCATAAAAAAGTTCCTGAATAGTTATGTCGAGATGGAATCGTGACCATCTATATGTAGATACAACAACTTGTGACACGTCGTGTCACAAGGTCAATATTTCTTTGTATGATGATAACTGTATCATCCACGATGTCGGTATTAGGATGTCCACCCACGGCGAAATACCAAAACCACAGATAAGTGGAGACATTTCGAAGGTATCATGGAAGAAAAATGAGAAGAGAATTACAGATTGACAAAGAAAATGTATCAATTATGAAAGAGAAGGTGATGGCACACTGTACGACTGATAGATTAAGAGTCAAATATGACGAAAATAGTTTGGAAGGGGAATGTCGTGAGAAAGAAAGATGTACTGGAAGAAGCTATAAGATGATGTTACCCAGATGATGGAAGGTGACAGTTCGTGGTTCAGTTCTTATTAGATATGGATGGCTCGCCCAACTGTGTGGTATGACTGACTTTGAAAGACTTTCTCATAAATGCGGATAGAGTGTGGAATTTTAAGAAGATTTTTAATTTCTGGGCTTTAAAGGCTATCACAAAATCAGCACAACGGTTTGGTTTGGAATCAGGGAAAATTAAGCATTCTAAATTAGGGTCTGGCCCATATTCAATTCCTACATGAATAGATGTAATGTTTTACATTGTTTTTAAATCAAATGCAGATTTGTAACATTCTTTTTGGGGGAACTGAGGATTAATGGCACATCGACAGCAAGGTCATTAGTGTCAACCATGGTAACAGTGAAGTTGTATGCATTGCCACTGTGCCACTCGGTAGAGAGATGATAGCATATCCGAAATTTAGATCTTATCATACACTTGTACTTCCCGCAAAAATGAAAAGAAAACTGGACAGGAGAACAGATTCATCGTCCAATCGACGTGCTTAGTCTCGTGGCAGATGGAAATGGCGACGAACACCATAATAAAGATGGTGACATTCCACAAGCACATTAGCGACACAAGTAGCTAGCGACAATAATGACAATCAGGAGGGAATTCTATCTTCAGAAAGAAACAATGTGTTTGGTTGGCGAGACCAATATGTAAACGGGCCACTCCATCTGGGACCTTCACCTTAAATACAGCACTGCTGTAGTGCAGTAGTCTAACAATTTGCTTCACTGCCTGATTTTTCGTACTTATTTACATTATTTGCCTTTTACTAACCAATATTCAAGTTCTTTTTTTCGAGTGAACTATGTAAATAATAATTAACTCTTTCCAGTTAAACACAACTCGTGTATGACGCACAAATGGAAATTTAATTACACGAAGGCATTTAATGGTTGTGTAAAATAAAAGCTAGAATAGCTCACAAAAGCCTAAAACAAGAATCGACCATACCAAGTGTTCTAGCCTTTGTTATCAAGCAAATAAAGTGCAAAGGCTTTACATCAAAGCCTACAAAGTGAAAAGTTTGTTTAAGAGCAAGTGACCCTCAGTAAATTAAAAAAGACGGATAGTAGAAGAACCAAAGACTATCTGTGAATGATGGTTGGGAGTGACTATAGTAGTTACCTGCATTCTTTTAAATGGGGAACCTTAGTGGACGAAAATCGAAATACGCAGTTTGTGTAATACTGTTTATTTTCAGGCATAATGTGACTGAACATAGGCGATTGCCAGGTCAAGAAGCAGATAGTTTCTAGATTACTTCAATAGCGACATTGTGTTCTTTGGATTTCTACTATAGAAAATGAACGTTACTTTTCTAAAACTGCTTTTTAGCGAAAAACTTTGCGAAAAAACTGTAAAGGAACCCTAGATGTAAAAGTGAGTCATCACTGTCATTAAATCGGTAAAAAAAAGGCTGCCGCCCACCAGTAATGTAATTGACATTATAAATATAAGATACGTTTCCAATACTGATGCATAAATAAATAATTACATCAAGAATATAATAGTGCTGTCTTAGCCTAACTAGTTAAAGGTTCTAGCTAACAATGTTGTAGGGGTGTGAGCCCCCTTTCAGTGCATGTGGTTCCAAGAACGATTAATGGGTTGAAGAATTATAAGCCCTGACGTCCTGTCAGGGCTTACTTATATTAGCTTTATTGGTATTATAATTCACCACTTGGAAGGTGGGCAAAGCAACTAGGTACATGAAGGGACCTAGCGTCCAGAAAGGAACAACACCAGGTTTGCCTCCATTACTGAGGCAAACCTCGAACATCCCAGTCATCCCCAAGAAAATAGAGACGTGACTGGTTTCAATATTGGCACTTCTATACAAACAAATTGAATACAATATTCTCATACCCTTCAACTAAAGTGAAACCACCCAAAACAAAAATATTCCCGATTACGAAGTAACAACACTAGCAAAAAATCAGCAATAATTAGTAATACCAAACAACAAACCAGCAGATCACACAACACTTTAAAACTCCGCTGTTTTGCTAGAATTAAAAACAATGTACACAATACTCCTCTTGAGAAAAAAGTTATATATAATTTTTTTATGATTTAAACAGCTCAATACCAACTACTATTGCTATTGTTAATATTATAATCAATCTCTTATTTCTCCCTATCACAGGAAAAAAAGCTGTATTTGTAACAACAAAACTAAATGCTTCTCATCATGAAAATGGAGAGAAATAAAACCAATTCACAATAAAAATTAACAAAAATTGGCTTCATAACACTGCACATATAACCTAAACAATCATGAATCTAATTTCAATGGTTTTCCCCATTGAGTCGATTTATGCATGGTACCTCACGAGATGGCACAACATTCCTGGTAATGGAGCAGTTACAATCCGTAATGACTGTAACATGAAACCAAGGGGTAGCACTATGACGATGTACCTCGCAGTGAGACACATTTATCTCTGGAAAGAGAAGTGGTGGCATGTTAGAATCGCCGAATAGTCTTGCAGATTTATGACCAACATTTTTCTGTGGTGGTAATATCGGCATTTGTTGATCGCTTGAGACGACCGAATTTTCGTCTTGGAGTTTAACGGTGATTTCGATGGTGTGTACCGATTATGAATAGATTTATCTACAAAATTTCACTTGCTAGTTGTGCATTCAGTTTCTCAGGTTGCTAATGGTCAAAATATCGCAAAATCACTTGATTCAGACGTGACGATACAGTATGCCGGTATAGTAGACGAGTCATTTGGCAAAATACGTCATGATCTTAACATATCACCATGAATTAGAACAGTTTTATCACCCAGAAAAACTCAGAATCTTGCATTAGAATCAATCAATAAAATAACGCCTTCTTGCCATCTGGCTTTGCAACCAGTTCTCGTGTCATGGCTGTAGACAGTGTCTCTAGTTGTGAAGGTTAGTTGTTTCATACATCGAGTTGATTTTAACATGTGCTCATTCGACTTTTGAACGGTATTGGCTGGTGACGGAACCATTAGGCTTAAATGAGTGCAAACATTTTGGTAGAACATTATATACTCTGGTGACACTTTCCTTGTAGAATGCGGAGTATTTCGTGACTTAATTAGTTATTCAGTGCCTGATATACTGTTAAACCTTGTTTCACAGATGCTTTTAATGAATGTTCCATTAATTTTACACCAACCTCAGCTAGCCCGTTCTTCTGAGGACGGTAAGGAATTATGGTCGATTGTCATATGCCATTTTCTTTGCAAAAGTTTTAAAATTTGGAGCTACAAAGTTGGGCGAACCCATTTGTTGCTGCTTCTGTTGTTGCTTATAATATTACGACTTTGCCCAAACATGCCGAACAGTTCCTGCAAATAAGAAATAACCCTTAGCACTTGTGGTTTTGCTCTTGATTTTAGTGAATGTGTATTTTGTATAAGCATCTACCACTATGACCAAACGATTCTGACATGGTCCTACAAAATCAATGTGTAGCCTGTGGAAAACCCCCGAAGGTCGTTCACAAGCATGTTTTTACCATGTTATCAATCTATGGTTAACTGGCACGAACTGCAAGTCTTACCACTGTTCTAAA
This sequence comes from Lithobius niger, assembly GCA_023313725.1. Classification (NCBI taxonomy): domain Eukaryota; kingdom Metazoa; phylum Arthropoda; class Chilopoda; order Lithobiomorpha; family Lithobiidae; genus Lithobius; species Lithobius niger. The sequence goes on along the minus strand of JAHWFP010187959.1, from coordinate 29,615 downwards.
GAACCTGATCAGCATGAAGCCACCATATGCGAGATCTAGCAAGAGCTTTCATACGCACAATCCCCGTATGCCCCATATGCAACTCACAAAAAACTTATTTTCTCAAAACCTCTGGTATTACAAGTTATCCAACCCAAAACAAGGCATTTTGATCAATAGAACGCTCTAATTTCCTTGATAAAAACGGTATTAATGCATCATTATCCATGTTATCAGGCCAGCCATCACGCGGTAACGCATGACTGTAGCTAAAATTGGATCGAATCGTTTGCACTTTTACAACTGTTTTGGTAAAATGGGTAATGCATTTATTGTTTCTAAGTTCATGACTCTACAAGCCGGGATCTGCGTGGAAGGTGGCGTATACGGTGTTAGCATCTGAGACAAAAAGTTTGCCGTTAAATTAAGCTCGACTGAGGTATGTTGCAACTCAAAAGACTAGCCATTTAAATACAGCTCCGATCTTCGAAACCGATTACCGGTAAATTGCTTGCCGAAAATTGCACCCCGGAAAATCGCTCATAGACATTTCCTCGCTAAGAAAATTGCTCGCAAGAAAATTGATCGTCGGGAAAATTGCTCGTTCGAAAATTGACCGTGCGGTTAATTGCTCTGCACAAAAAAAAAAATTAAATTATTTATGTAAACTGTTTTTAAACAGTTTTTAGTTTTTCAACAATAATTTTTTCAGTTTTTTCGTGCCTTGGCTCAAGGGGAGTAGAGGTATACGCACACATGCACTTTTTTTCATGTACACGTTGAGTAAAAATGTTCTCTACATAAATCCGTTAACATAAATGCAGTCAAGTACAACATGTGTTAAATTTCATTAAAAAGAAAAAAGAAAATAGACCATTCCCCCAATGTGTAAAAACAAAATTTGTTTTCGTAGCTACCATAAAAAATTTTCCTATGTACATTTTTTATGCAGCTACCCTACAGCTACTGCCGAGCACCTTGTTGCTAATTCGTACTCATTGCAAATGTCAGCACCCATGAACATTGACACAACAGGACAACACTGCTCGAATAAGAAAAACTTGGATAACGATGCTATGATAAAGATGCTATACTTCAGTTTATTCTTAGTGAAAAGGGGAAAGAAAATCTTGTGGATTCTGAACAGTTGTATATCAAAGATAAGGCAACCGATGCAAAAATATTCTGGAAATGTGATCAAGCACGCAAGTAGCTAGCATCATATTATATCTTGCCTACATTTATGAAGGGAACACTTTTACTCAATGTGTACTTGATAAAAAAAAAGGTTCTATCTTGTCATTTTTGCAAAGGGGGGTGGAGGGATTGGGCTGTTTTCTTTTTAACGAACTTTAACACGTCCTGTACTTCACTGCATTTATGTTAACGGATTATGTAGAGAAAATTTTTACTCAATGTGTACTTGAAAAAAGCGTGTGTGCGCGTGTACCTTTACTCCTCTTGAACCAAGGCATCTAAAAAGATGAGAGTAGGACCAAATGAAAGATAACCAAATTGAGCTTCACTTTGGCTTATTTTTGTTGCCGCAACTTGATTTTATGCAACTCAAATACACGAAAAAACAGCAAAAATTACAGTTAAAAAACTAATAACTGTTAAAAAAAAGTAATAAAATAAATAAATAATTTTTTTTAATGTGTAGAGAAATTGACCGCACGGTCAATTTTCGGACGAGCAATTTTCCCGACGATCAATTTTCTTACGAGCAATTTTCTTAGCGAACAATTGTCCGTGAACAGTTTTCCGGGGTGCAATTTTTGTCGAGCAATTTACCGGACACGTTGAATCCTGGCAGCCGCCATAACAGGGAAGGTCACTTTCTTTCCAAATTTCCACAGGAGATAGCAGGAGGTAGGTAAGAGATAGATGATCAGTTTGTAATGTAAACCTCCTCATACAGGTACTGATAGAAGCTTTTCACCCCAAATACCACCAAAAGTGCTTCTTTATCGAATTGGGCATAGGAAACCTCGGCTTTACTCAATGCCCGTGATTCAAACGCAACTGGCCTGTCTTCACCACTCGGCTGTGTTTGCGATAAACTCGTGCCCACGTCTACAGGGGACGCATCACCCAGTGATAAGTCTGGATCATAGCTCAATAGAACGTTAACCTCAAGACAATCCTCTCTGGCCTCTTTTACAGCTTTTGAACAGGCAGTAATACATTCACACGGGACTTTTGGTGAGAGCACCTATTTAACTGAACTAAAATCGTGGCTAGGTGAGGAACGAACTTTGAATGCTTATTTATTAAGCCTAAGCTTAATTCTTGACTTTTTGAGGGTTCAGGGGCCAATTTTATTGCATTTAGTTAGCACTTCAGGCTGATTCAAGACTCCACGTTTGTCAAGTTGAAACCTTAGTAATTTTTACTATTTAGGTTAAGTTTGCACTTTGATTTCTTGATCATAATCTGCTGCTAAAGTCAACCTGTGTCCGTTTATTTCTAGAGTTTAATTCCAGTCATTAGCCCTAACCCTTGTAAAATTAACAGTAGTAATTGGAATTATTGTATTTACTTCTAAATCTAAGTCAGAGCTAAAATAACTGTCGCCATATTACTCTAGTTGTGTATCAGAATCACTTGATTCTTCCACCATATGTGCTTTTCTTCCAGTATTTGTAACTCTTGTTCTTACTTTGGCTAAGTCTCTTTTTTAAAAGAGGCTTTATAGCGCAATTAGTTTGCTCGGTCTTCTTTCGGCACACCTTTGAAAGACTGCCTACTTTTTGACAAGCTGAACACTTATATTTCAGATATTTACATGAGCTTTTGACATGGCCACTGTAGCTGCAACAATAACAAGAACTGTCTTTTGACTTTTTGACCTGATTTTCAGTAATACTTGTATGACCTTACGTGTTGACACTACCTGAAAGTGCGACACATTTTTTCTGCTGCTTCCTGATCCCAAATTAATGTGATGGCACTCGTAAACGTTACTTTGTCAGGATCTTGTTGCAAAAGCTTACATAGTAAATCACTAGCACGTAACCCAGTCATAAATCGGTCACATAATAATATATCAAGATCCATACCGTTTGCAATTTTTAAATTGCATTGCAATGTCAACTTTTAAGTTCTGTTATATAGGTTGCAATAAACTCAGAGTATGCTTGATCGTTCTTTTGAAATGTGACTCTTTCACACAAGTAATTTGTCTTTGGACACAAACTGGCTTCTAGCAATTAATTATTTCACTCATCCCTATTGGATATCCGAATGGAAAAATTTTACTGGACCAGTATGTGCAGTAGCAAATTTCAACTGGACCAATACCTCCAGTAGGTATTTTCAAATGGACCAATACATCCAGTACATATTTTCAAATGGACCAATAACAACAGTAGCATCGTTTCAACTGGACCATTAACTCCAGTAAGAAATGTTTTGTCTAATGGTGAACTGGTTAACTGGACCAATACAACCAGTAGACGTATTCAACTGGACCTGTAACAAATAGTAAAACATGTGCATGTGGACCAGTAACACCAGTAGCTAATTTCAGTTTGACCAGTACTGCCGGTAGGTAGTTTGAGCTGGACCAGTAACCAACAGTAGTGTCTTTTCAACTGGACCTGACTCCAGTAAGAAATGTTTTGTCTACTGGTGAACTGGTTAACTGGACCAATATAACCAGTTGATAATTCCAACTTGACCAATACCTCCAGTAGATATTTTCAACTGGACCGGTAATTAACAGGAAATTCTGACAGAAATTCTACTGGACCAGTACATGTCCAGTAGAAAATTTCAACTGGACCCCTACTCACAGTAGGTATTTTGAACTGGACCAATACCTCCAATAGATATATTTTACTGGACCTGTAACCAACAGTGGAATATATTCAACTGAACCAACAATGCCAGTAGAGAATAGTTCATCAACTGGTGAAGTAGTTACGCGAACCAGTAACTCGAACTGGATTTTTTCCTACTGGACCAATACCTCCTGGATATTATAAACTGGAGAGTAGCAACTGTAAACAGCAATTAACTGAACCAGTCATCATCAGTAAACTATAATCAGTTGGGTGAGTAACTCCAATAGGGAACAAGTTCGAAAGTTAAGGAAGTGCAGTAAATTTGTGCCGGGTAATTTGGTGACTGGGATGGCAGGGCTAAAGCACGCTAAGCAAGACGGCCGCACATGTGCTATTTTACATTTTTCTACTTGTTTTCCTTGAAATGCCTTTCCTCCATGTGAAACACAACCTGTTGAATTCAACAGTAACATACACACTGCACAGACCCCTGAGAGTAAAAGGACATGCTAAACTTTTTTCAGGAGACTTTTTTTGGGCTTGTCAGTCACTTTTTTTATCTTTATTTATCGTTTTCTGCAGATTTTCTGGCCTTCTTGCTGTAGATATCAACGAGCACTGCATGGTGAGCATAAAAATGAAAAATTTGTGGCTTCGATTTTTTTGTGTAATTTGGGCTGCAAGCGACAGCATGTGGCAAATTCGACCTAAACAGTAGTGGCACACGCACATATTGTCCGAGATTTGGTGTGTTGGGTGTTTTTCTAATTGCTCTTTTCTGCAGAAACGTGATACACAGTGCTTTATTTTATTGCATTGCTTTCCAGTGAGCATTTGTTAAATATCATCACAGAAGTAAAGCAACTCTAACAATTAATCAAATATTTTGAAAAACTCGTAAGGAAAATTAACTTACAAAAGAATTCCTTGGAAAATAAAGTGTAACTTATATTCCCATCTCATTAATTTGTGCCCTAGCTTGTAATTTGCTCCTGAACCGTTCAGGAGTGCAATGTATTGCATTCAGTACAAGATTTCTAAATCGAAGTCATAAGAAATAACTGGGAATGCTGGGATATTAGCTATTCTTACTATATCAACACACAGATTTTACTGGACCAGTAGGCTGGGTTAGTTATTGGACCATTAGGTTCTTCTTACAGGACCAGTAACAAAAGCCTGCAGGTGTGATAAGAATTTTATATTAAAGCAATTCGTAAATTAGTTATACATATTAATAGCATAATGAAAGGTTCTCTAGTTTCTAAACAATTAATGCCAATTGGTTGTTTAAAAACAAACTCAGGCATTACATAACTTTAGCAGAAATCAGTAAAATAGAAATCTTAGGCCCACAACTTTAATGTTAAAGATTTTATGTGTATATAAGGCTGATCACCACCATCCAAAATTGTCAATGCAGTAATATTTAGAGCTACGAAAGGCAGGTAAGCAATAGTGTTGGGTCCTGTGTTAGTAGCTACGTTGTAACCGTGTATATTAGGAATATTTCAGGAAAGGCATAATCAGTTGTAATAATTAATAGCATTGTATACGTAAGTGCAATTTTTTCTAGAGAAGCCTACTGGTCCAGTAATATAGTTTTACTGGACCAGTACAAGATTATCACTGGTCCTATACGAAAACTTTACTGGCCCTGTACACCTTCGCTATTGGACCAGTAAGAAGAGTCTACAGAACCAGTAAAAATTTGGTAACGGTCCAGTAAAAAGATCCTACTGGTCCTTGCTACAGGACCAGTATTAATAACCTACTGGTGCAGTATTCCATAAACTAGTAAGTAGTACTGGTCCTGTACGAAAATTCGTACTGATCCAGTAAAAAATATCCAGTAGGATTTCCAATAGGCATTGGTGCAGCTGGCACACAAATTTTGCAACAAATCATAGGTATTTGCACTGATGTTTGCTCATAATTTTCCCACTTGTTTTATCTGCAGGTATATCATAGGTAGTGATATTGATGACGGCATGCTCAAAATACAAATTCCATGGTTAGACAGCAAGGTCGACCTCACTAAGTCGCTTGTGCCCAAAATTAGAACCTGACCAAGTGTTTGCAGGTGGGGAGGGGGGGGGCAGGGGTGATTTTGGGTTCCACCCCGCCCTGTGACGGAACTTGATATCCACCCACATTTTGCTCCGTTCTGCCAGTATTACTGGTTTGAGGCATGACTAAGTCACATGCGTCCTCAAATCACTAAAGTAGGGTAGAATGCGACGCTAAGTCATCTATATACCCCCACTTCCTGTCACCTGATCAAAATGGGGGTAATGATGCACTTCCATTCATCTGATGAAAAGTGGGGGCATCACTTCCGGGTTTCGTCTAACTGGAGGAGGGTGGAAAAGTGTCTTATAAAACTTTTTATTTTTTCGTATTCGTCAAGATGGCGGACGGTAAAAAGTGCCTTTTACTACCTTTCATTCATTTTCGTCAATCTGGTGGAGTGGTGCTACCTCCTATTACGTCTCTTCCGATCACGGGAACAAAGTCGGAGTAATTACATAACTTCCGCTCAAGCGAGGGGTGTTACTTCTGGTGGCTTCCGTCGATCTGGAGGAGGGTGAGAAAATGCGGGATGTCAATCTAGAAGAGGGTGGGAAACCGTCTTTTAATTCCTTTTTTGTTGACCTTGAGGAGGCGGTTCTTTTTGCTACCTTTATTTGTAATTTTTTTCATGTATTTTTTAGCCTCACCTAGAGAAGGAAGGGAAATGTGTGGATATGAAAAAATTGTTTTCTTTATATAATAAAAGGAACGAAATATTTTCTTTCGAGAAAAAGAAAATGAATTTAAAATCATTCCTTACTTGTACGTATTGTGGAAATGTCTACACAACTCGACAAGAATTGATCCATCATCTTCCCAACCATCGATCCGATCTTCAACCAGACTGTTTACTCTTCAAAAACGAGTTGAAGGATATTACAGTTGAAGTAACTTGCAAGTTGGTGCATGATGATACAGATCGAATTTATATCTGTAAAATTGAATATATAGATCCATCCCTAGTGCTCAATTTACTGTATTGTCCTCTTAAATTTCCTATTACGACTTGCTTGGATCAACTAAACAATTGTAAATTTCAACTGTGTTTAGAGGCAGATTTTAGCAGGGATTCCAACACCGTGCAAGCCTATTTCTTGTCCCTCTATGTGGGTATTTACAACGAATCGGATTTGTCGAAAATCTTGCAGGATGCCTGCAAAAAAATACCTGAGTCCGTCGAAACTTTCGACGAAAAAGGTAGTGGTTGGCGCTTTTTGAAAGTTCAGGTTGTAACCGTAAAAGTGGCGAAAATCAATCCTTTTCGTCCTAGTTCTTTCTTACCCTTGCTGAATGCAGTACGCAAGAAAAGCAAAGTTATAGTAAATGTGGAAAATTCTAAAGAAAAGTGCTTTCTGTATTCAGTTTTAGCTGCTAAAATGAAGTCCTACAAAACCGAGGTTAAATATTATGAACCTTTTTTTGAATACTGTATACCAGTCCATTAACGTAATTTTCTTACATGGGATCGATAGGGTTACCCCGGTTAGAGTGAACAAAAACATGGAAGGACATGGATTGACTTGTTACTAATATTCGATGAAAAAGGAAATACTAATCACTGCACCATCCTTGATATTGATAGGGTACTCTGATTTCGAGGTGTAGGAACACAGGAAACTTTACTGCTGTAATTGCTTCGCAGCCTTTGCTAAAGAACAATCCATGAAGGAGGACACCAATAAATGTGTGAGATTGAATAGGGCACAAGTACTCACCTTCTTACCACCTGGCAATAACACGTTAAAATTCCTAAAGTATGACAGATGCAATCCTCATCCTTGGGTAATTTATGCAGATTCGAAAGTATGCTCAGACCCATGCAAACTAGTAGCACCGATCCATCCTCGAATTCGTCTACTAAAGTCACTTTGCATTCACCTACTAGTTTTGGCTACGTTGTTGTTGGTCCAGGAAATGAAATTGTGAGTCAAAAATTCTACCTCGGTGAGTAGAATACGTTTTACGAATGTCTGAATAGCAAAATTCAAAAGTTTGCCACGATTATAGCATGTCCAAAATATCTGATGATGACTGTCGACGATGAAATTCGGTTCTCGGAAACCTATACTTGTTACTACTGCAACAAAGTCATCATCTCTGATAAAGTGAGAAATCACTGTCTCATCATGGGAAAGTTCAGAGGTGCGTCTCACGTAAAATGCAATCTGGAGGCTACAAGAATAATCCCAGTCGTCTTTCATAACTTAGAAGGTAATGATATGCATCTACTGATTTCTTCGGTTGAAAGCTTCCCTTCGGGAGTGGATGTTTTTGCTAGATACACCAAGCGTTTCATGAGTATGACCATTACGCGGTACTTTCACTTCGGGAGACGGGATAAGGATTTTTTAGATAAGGTTGCAGTATTTAGACAATTATAGTTACCTATCTTCCTCGCTCGAAACTTTAGCTAAAAACTCAAGAAAGATGGACCCTTCACCACCTTAAAAACTTCTCTCGATTCGGTAGACTGGTTCGCCCAGAAGCGAAAAAAGAGGAATCTTGGATTTATTGATGCAAAAAGGTCACTACCGATACGAGTTCATACAGGCTATGGATGTGTTTGAGGACCAGAAATTACCTCCTAAAGCAGCATTCTTTTCCTCTCTACGAGGTGAAGGTATCACCGACGGCGATTACGATCACGCTACCTCGTTTGGAAATTGCTGAAGAAGAAAGTTTTTAAATATTATCATCTCATATATCAGATGATCGACGTGTCTCTTCTAGCTGACATTTTTCAGACTTTCAGGGAAACTTGTTTGCTCAATAACGGCAGAGATCCTTGCAACTACGTATCCACACCAGGGTTTAGTTGGGCAGCCGCATTGAAAAAAACCAAAGCCGAACTAGAACTGTTTACGCATAGAGGAATGCATAACTTTATAACTTTCGGTATCAGAGGTGGAACAACTTTTGTGTCGAAAAGGCACTTGATCGCCAATAACAAATATCTATCAGATACTTACGAGGAGAATTTACTTAGTCTGTATCTAGGAGATTTGGATGACGGACTTCCTTCCGTATGATCGATTTAGCTGGCTGACGAGGAAAGAAATTCTCGAATTTCGCATGGCATCGGTCAAAAAAGATTTGGAATATGGCTATATATTGGAAGTGGACTTGGACTATCTGCCCGAGCAACACGACGATCATAACGATTATCCTTTATCGCCGGAAAAGTTTAATATAATGCCAAATGTTTCCCTTCATGAAAGAAATGGCAGGAAGCAAGACGATCGTTTCTACTTCCAAACTGACTACCAACCTGTTCCTGAAGAAAAACTACGTAGTTCATTACAGGAATTTACAATTCTGCTTGAAACACGATTTAATTTTGAAAGTCATCCGCAGAATTCTAAAATTTTTCCAGAAGCAATGGCTAAAATACTACATAGACTTTAACACCGAGAAGCATCAACTAGCTACGATGACGTTTGAAAAAAACTTTTTCAAATTAAAAAATAATTCGGTATTCGGAAAACGATGGAAAACAAATCGGAGCGTTTATCCATTAAATGACCACCGATCGAAAAAATCTATCAAGTACAGCACTCTACCACATGCGGATTCCTTCAAAATCCTCAACGAATATCTCATACAGGTAAACTTGAAGCTTTGTAACATCAAGTGCGACTTACCGAGTTACTCTGGTTTCTGCATCCTCGAACTTTCCAAACTTACGATATACGAATTTCACTACGAGTTCGTGCATCCAAAATACGGAGACCGTACACGTTTACTTTTCACAGACACTGACAGTCTGTTCCACGAGGTAGAGACCGACGATTTGTACCTGGATATAGAAAGTGAGCTAGACAGATTCGACAGCAGCAATTACGATCCATCGCATCCTCTATACAGCGTTAAAAACAAACAAGTCCTGGGGAAAATGAAAGATGAGACGGCCGGCATCCCGGTGAAAGAATTTGTAGGTTTAAAAACAAAAATGTACTCGTTTTTAGTCGAGGAAGATAGCATTAGAAAGGCTAAAGGGATTAGTAAAGCATTTATCTAAAAAAGTCTCTGACACGAAGACTACAAAAAAGGACTATTTTCGAAAACATCGTTGAAAGCCACGTGGAGGAGCATTCAAAGTAAGGATCATCAGCTCGACACGGTTGAAATTTGATAATCATCCGTATCTCCCTACGGAGATTTGCGTAGGACGACGGAATACATATGTTAGCCCACGGTCACTACAGAACCGGCATACCGCACGATTTTGTAGATGACATAATAGATCCGATGGAGAAGGTGAAGAGATTGCTTTACTGGTGAACAATGAGGAGGTAGAGCATCGATCTGTGAAACACCAGACGAAGCGAAGAAGAAAAAATAGTGGCTAATAAGATGAAAAGAGCCGCTGCTTTTCGTAAGAAATGTGCGACAGAAACTACGGAACAGAGAAAAGCTAGGTTGGAGAAAATGGCCGCTGGTAAAAGAAGAAGAAAATTGATGTAATAAAGTTGATTATTGGTCTAAAAAATGTGGGAAAAAATGCTGTACCGAATCTGTATGGCATTTTTCCACATTTTGTTAGACCCTAAAGGGTTGAACGGACAACTTTTACCACTTCTATATAGACCTATGTAACAGTAGGAAGTCAAAGACTGCTAATGTTATCGGTCCAACTATTAAATTTTGAATCGTATCCCTTCCACTTGTCAAAGTAGAGAATTTTTCTGTCTTTTCCTTTCTTGCTACGAAGTACTTTTTCTACTAAAAACAAGTCCGGAAATGAAGTTTTTTGAAATTTTAGTTTGTAGAAGCCCCCGAGAATAGGTTCACCTGATTCGTCTTTTAAAAATAAGTTACCGGATCAGTTTTTTGAACTTTTCGGATCGTGACAACTTCGTTAGTAAAATTTTGGAGATGCCCTTTATCGAAATTTTTTTTGACTTTAGAAATCCTGACTTTATCCTCTACGATAAACATTGTTATTTTTGACGGTCCTTTAGGTTTTGCTCGTCACAGCAATGGTTCGTGCCACCTCTTTACTTCCTTCATAGTAAAATGGACGGCATCGTTGAACTGGGAAACTAGCTCGTCGTGAATCTTTTCCAAATTCGAGTTTTAGGGTTCTGTTGAATCGTTCTGCCATGCTCACCTTCAACTCTGAATGCGTAGAGCACATGTTGAGGTTGTGAGGCTTAAGGAATACTTTGAAGTCTTTATTGTAGAACTCTCTACGTAAATTGACTTGTACATTTTTTTGGGGTGTCGCTCCTACGAGTATTTTCTTGAAAGCTTCGGTAACATCTATACCGGATTTAGTTTTAAGGGGAATAGCCCAAGCAAACTTGGATATGATGTTAATACAGGTTAGTAGGTGGTTAAACCCTTTATTAAGTTTAGCGTAAGGTATCATTTCCATCAAGTCAGCCTGCTATAGATCGTTCAGGCCCAGTACAATCCCTTTCCGTCTCGGAATTTTTTTTTGCTCTGGTTTGTGAAGTTGTTGTACGAGTTGGTCCATTTTTTTTATTTCCCATTCCGAATCTTAGATTTGTTTTCATGAACTTTTTAACGATCGAAGCGACTAGTTTCTCACGCCATATCAGAGAAGCATCGTCTCTCACTCTTTGAACTTTGCAAGCGAGAATTTCATCAGCGGTGTGCCGATCTTTCAAGTCCAAGCTCTCGGAGTAAGCTATATCGTGTTCTTTGCACGCTTCGTCTAGTTGGATAATCCCAGGATCTCCTCGAGCCATTCTTTTTTCCAGTTTGGTTCCCGGACCGCAGTATTGGGAGGCGGGCAAATGCAATTCGAGCGGCAACATATCTACGATTTTGTTTACGATTCCTTTCCCAGATTTGATAAAGGAAGCTCTTTTCGTCCCACACAACTCGCAAAACTGAGACACTTACATTTGACGCAGTACCTAATCTCGATATTTTTTCGGTTCTTTTGTTTTATACGTAATTTTTTTTAATCCAAACCTGAATTTTGATAAGCCACCCTTTTCTCCCACTCAGTTATGATTTGTCTTTGTGGTATTTCCGATAAAAATTTGTGACCGGCCGATGAAGATTCGTACAAAAGTCTGAGTCTCTTTATCATTTCGTTAGGATCGTTGTAATATTTATAATCTACTCTGCTACCCACCTTGTTAACCATGCCACCCCCCCCTTTTTCTTAGATGTTTTCATATCCTCCCAAATCTGATGAATCATCGTTACGTACTTGGTGCTACGATTAAATTTTGGTTTAGGAGTTTTTGAATCGTTGTTGATAGAAATGGCGTCGGTGTTTTGTAACATGTCCGCGTAAGCTGCTTTAACTTCTGGTAAGAAAGAGGATTCATTCAACTCTCTAGAAAATAGCAAACTCTAAAGCCCGCGTCTCCCTGTATACTGTTTCCCTTGACCGTAATGTCATTTTCAAATATTTTAACCACTGTATTCTCCATGGTCAGCTCACCTTTTTTCATGTCGTACTGAAGTCTGAATACCGAATCAGTGTCCTTGAGATTTTCGAAATATTTTTTCAAGAAATATGGAGCCGTTGGTCCGATATTCTGACCGGATAACAAACTATCGAGGGACAGGAGAGTGGGAATGTAGGGAAGCTACGGGCGAGTATAAATGCATTTAGCTTGCACCGTGGAATATGAGGGTGTGACTTTAGGGCCCGTGCTCGTAGTAGCGTATTCAGTTTTGGCCTCGGGAGAAATTTGCATTTTTGGAGGATTTGAATATTTGGCGAGACTGAAACTGGGATTCTAACTAGGAGTAGCGACTTCGGAAGGAGTAAACGATAAATCCGATTCGTAGTCATCCTCAGTCACTTTCCACCTCTTTATAAGCTTTAATCGGGGTAGTTTACGTGACAAGAGTGTTTTTAATTGGGATAGTTTGCATGGCTAGAGTGTTTTTATTGGAATAGTTTGTGTAGCTACACCTAGGACCGGTGTCGGTTTCAGGGTGCTTACTACCGGTTAAAAAATTCTTGTAGTGATTCTTCTTGCTCTTTCTTGCCTAAACGTTGATTTAGAAATTTATTAGTTCAACGTCTTTTAAGTTTTGCGATTTCTCGTTTCGTCTCTCTTCTTTTTTTTAATAGGTAAAAACGAACATTTACATCTCACTTTGTTTAACATTTTGTTAATTGATAATAATAATTGATGATAAGGCTTTTTCCAACACGTTCTACACAACGTTTTAAAGTCCAAATATTCCATGTCGTGATCAACGTGATTTTCGTAAACGTGTTTCAAATTTAACTCATCCACGGGGAAAAGGATTAATAAATTTGCGTTGTCTCTGACCACGTGTTTATGAATTCTAGTGTAGGATTGACAGCAATAAAAAAAACATCGGTGTTTGAATGGCATCCTTGCGCGAAGTAACGTTCAATTATTTTTATTTGTCCAAAAGGCAATCAGGTTTCGAAATTTTGGGTCTAGTTCTTCAGGCGGAATTAAATCAATTTGAGAATCGTGAAAAAATGCTACGTTCTGTCCTATTTTTTTCCTCAATTTCTGTAAACACAGACTGCAAAGCTTTGTACTATGGTTGACATAAAGTTTTACTGTAAATAAATAATCGACCGTAGTCTTTCGTTACAGAAGAAATTAAACAGCAAGTTAGTTTTTCCACAATTCGCGGGGCCTATAATTAGACACCTGATATTCGAAGGTAGGAACGGATGATTTTTAGGTGCTTTCTTAGGTAGGAAAAAGTCGAAGTTTTTTATTTCCATCGCGTTTTTTTTTTAGGTTTTTTTTACGGAGATACCAACCTATAAATTCTTCGTCTGTAAATTTCTCAGAAGTATCTGAATGAGCTATTCCAAAATCTACGTTGCACAATAACTGCATGTTGCTGAGAGACTCGTCGGTGATTTACACCGCGATAATTTTCCCGGTGATTTCCTTCAGATTTAAAGTGTTGAAAGATGGCAAGTTAAACCACGGTTTGTCAATAACATTTTTTATTAAGTTTTCCTTTAGTTTTCGTGAATATTTTCGTACACCCAAGTTCTAAGACAGAGTGGTTTGTGTCCGTTACCCTCGTTCGCCTTTTTGCAATAGGAATAACAGGAAGAAGCCGAATGCATAGAATTGGGATAACTGAACGTAGTAAAAGACACAGGTTTTTGATCGTCAAAATCGATATCTAGTTTCGTACAGATGTACTGTTTTTAGGATTTTTCAACAGTTTTTGAGTTTCTTGGTCGCTAGGTGAAATCATCTTCATATTTTGATTTTTCGTCTAAAATGGGATACCCGAACCATTTAATCTTGAAATTGTACGAATGGAGACAAGGAAAACTGAATGCCATTTTTAATCTTTGTACCATTCTCGATTTTAACTTTCAGCAAGTTCCACTTGCTTATGATATTGCACGAGTTCAGCTAGAATTTATACATCGTTTTGTGTTTTTTACAGCAGATACCACTCAGCAGTCCCTCCTGCAAACCCACCAATTCTGGCCAAAATAGGCCCTAGCAACGCCAATGGTAAAAAGCCACCTTTGTTTTTTCGTGGTATAGTTTTGAGCGCCAATTCTTTTCTTATTAATAAACAACTTCGACTTTGCCTCTATCCAACTTAAGATTAATTTTCCTGTCGCCGATGAGCAGATCATGACAGAAATGTTAGGTGGCACCGTTGCTGTCAACTTCATTTGACTTGGACATCTAGGATTCTGGATTGAAGCCTCTCGGATTGTTTGGAGCAATCCAACACGAGTGGATAGGCTTTCTTGAACTGAAGCAAGTCAAAACTCAAATCGTTGGTGTCGTAACACAGCTGCCTAAATTGCTGCGCCATTCTGTACAAGCCAACGTACTCTCCAGGTGCAAAATTAGTATTCATATCAAGAAGCGGATATCTTTCGGAATTTGGAGTCACGTGAGCATCTTGCAAACTACAGTGGTCGAACACGGCCGGATTTTTACCTAAAGCGTTCAGTCTGTTTGTTTGAAAAGCTAGAACTATCCAACTAGGTTTTTCAACCGCGGAAGTAGTCAGCACGTGCCAGGTGAAGTTCGCATTTTGAGGGCGCTCACAGCTATCGTAATGCCAGTGTCTAAATCCTTAATCCACCGTAGTTCCGTTGTCTATGAGATTGTAAAGTTTAAGCTTTTGCTCGTCCGGTGCGGTGACGTGGGGAATGAGCCAAGAAATGCTACTTAGTACTACTTTACCATTGGCTGCGGCTGCAGTTTTGAAGATGGCATTTGTATCGCTGGTCCTCATGCAAGTGAGCATGTGTTTAGTTCCATAAATTAGC
The DNA here is from genome assembly GCA_023313725.1 of Lithobius niger. Lineage (NCBI taxonomy): Eukaryota > Metazoa > Arthropoda > Chilopoda > Lithobiomorpha > Lithobiidae > Lithobius > Lithobius niger. The sequence goes on along the minus strand of JAHWFP010187959.1, from coordinate 14,534 downwards.
TTGTCATAATTTTCGAAAAATCCCATGATGTGTTTCAAGGAGCGAATATAAACCTTCCTTTGCGAGTTGTATCAACGATGATGGACGCGTGCCACTGTTTGAAACCCAAGTTGTTGGGTAGATCAGCAGCGACAGAAGCTGCACTATCCAATGCCCAGCACTTACCGAGCAATGCCGGCTGTTCCGCGGATCTGTAAGAGAGCAGCCCTTTCATTAGGGTACTGAATCCCGGATAATTTAACTCGTCTTCTTGTTTATCACTTAGATGGTATTTGATATTAGAAAACAGGAACTGGGAGCATTATTAATCAACGTCACTGCATCAACATCGGCATAAGGCGAGTCATCGTGCTTCAGCAACCTGCATTTAATCAAGAAGTAATTGTTGGCAATGTGCAAACATAAATTTCGGTTTTCCACGTGTATTCGAATTTCAGAATTTACGTTGTTGAGATTCGTACCGATGATGGGACTATATTTGTGATAGATGTTAGATTCGATCGACGAGTCGTACAATAGAGGTTGGTTGATTTTTAAATAGTCCTCTACAATGCTCATTTTCTAGCTGTTGTTATAAATTTGATGAAAGCTTTGTTTCTGGGCGTTAAACTGCTTGTTTTTATTATTATTAAAATTTTTATTATTAAAGTTACGAAAGAATCCTTTTACTTTTCTCCAAACACCAGTATCTTGTTCTTTTTTAATTTTTACATTTTAAATGTAGTCGTACCGTTAGGGTCTCGCCGTTCAGATCAACAGTTCGTTGGTCTAAGATGTAAGCCACACTCTTATACTTCTGATTAAGTTCATAGTATTGGGTAAATAGATTAAATTATGCGGAGACTCGCTGATTTGAAACCAGGAAGTGAATTTGGATAAAACGAATATGAAGTGGGTTGAGTGTCACCATTTACGTAAGAATTTTAAATGATGTCAAGGTGCACAAAAACTTGTGTTTATATTTATTATTTTGACGGTATTTTGACTTTCTGGATTCCTCAAGAAGGTTCTAAATGAAACCCCAATACTTGAGCCAAGTGCTTTTCACCTATAAAGGCTATTCCGTATTTTGAATCATTAATTATCAAGTTGTTTCCTAAAGTGTTTACATTAGGAATAATCGAAATAGCTTCCCTGTCATTACCATTTTGATCGATCTAGTTTTTGAGAAATTTATTCAAATCTTCAATTTCGTAAGGCCCGGGAGCGACTATTACGTTTTGCCAAGTTAGACCATCATCGGCGGTGTATTTAAATTCGTTATTTTTTGAATCAATGTTATATATGCTGTTATACGTGTCTAAATTAATAAGGGGCAATTCATAGCTTTTTTCAGGGTCCAAATGAATCGGAGTATTTAGATTAAATCCCAAGTCAGAGTCTTTGCCAGTGAGGATAAAAGAACAAGATCCCATTTCTTTTTTTAATTTCCTTTTTTTCATCCAATAAACAGAGTTTACTAATGCGTAGGTGACTTTTTGGAGAGGCAAAAAACACACCCTCCTCCAGACTGACTAAAAGATAGTAAAAGGCACCCTCCTCCATTTCAATGTAAACCACCGGAAGTGACACTCCTCGTGTGACCGGAAGTTACATCATTACCCCCACTTTGATCCCGTGACCAGAAGTGATGTAGTAGGAGGTAGAACCAATCCTCCAGATGGATGAAAACGAATGAAAGGTAGTAAAAGGCACTTTGCCACTGTCCGACATCTTCACGAATCCAAAAAAAAATCCAAAAAAGGGTTTAAAAGACACATTTCCACCCTCCTCCAGTTAGACGAAAACAGGCAGTGATGCCATTGTCACCCACTTTTCATCAGATGAATGGAAGGGCATCATCACCCCCCATTTTGATGAGGTGACAGGAAGTGGGGCTATATAGCTGACTTAATATCGTAGTCTACCCTACTCACTATTTCCTAATAATAAGGTTGTATCTAACTCAAGAGTTCCGTCGAAAGTTTCACTAAACTCGTTTGCCGACACTCTTACAGGGTTGCTTTTGAAGTCAATTTCTTCATCTCTCATACATTTTCAAATGACAGAAAAAAATGAAACTAATTTCTAGCTAAATTCTCACTAGAATTCCCTTTTAAACCCAAGTTAAATCAAAATTACATTGTAAATTCAGCCACTTGCTAAAACTTTTACGAACTATTCACCTGAAAACGCAAAATTACAGTTTTAACACTTTGTAAATTGTTTAACACAAATTGTTGTGCAATTGTCCCGAAAAAAACACACACATTAATGGTTGCACAAATTATCGTGATATTATATAAATTGCTTATTTTTTTTATATAACTTACCATTACTTAATAATTATTACAATTATATAGTGTTTTTACCACTTTAATTTGCTTTATACACTTTTGCATATAATTTTTAGCTTTTCAAAGTTTGCTTTCAACATTTTTTGTAAACGACTAGGTTATTCTTAAATAATTGCATCAGAATTATTTAATTATGTTATATCCATACTACTCTGTCAATGCGGACATCATTAGCCCTCCACAGCGGCATTGCATACGCTGTGTTTGTTTTAACATACAGTTTTATACAAAAGACTTAAGCTATACACTAGGGTGGAGCGAAAACACTTTTTTTAAAATTAATTTGGGCTGGGTGTGGAAAAGTTGCCTTTTGGTACAAAGTAAGCTGTGTTAAAAGCATTTTGCCCTAAGTTAATATTTAGGTCTGCCCCAAGCCATTTGGAAAATTTGCTTTTCGTCCATTTTGCGATATTCGGCATAAAAATTCATAATTTCAAAAAACTGCAAATTAATTTGGATGGGCGTGCAAAAGTTGCATTTTGGTACAAAGTAAGCTGTGTTAAATGCATTTTACCCTAGGGAAATTTTTAGGTCTGTCCCAAGCCACTTGAAAACACGGTTTTCTTCCATTTTGTGCCATTCGGCATTAAATTTTACAATTTCTTATAATTAAAATTAATTTGGGCTAGGTGCGGAAAATTTCCTTTTGGTAAAAGGTAAAATGTGATAAACGTATTTTGCCCTAGATTAATATTTAGGTCTGCCCCAATTCAGCTGAAAAAGGGGGCTTTTTCGGACGTTTACAGAATTGTGTATTCAATTCAAATTACATTTCCTAAGTCATAATTTTGTTTAAATTTACCTTTGCTTGATTTCTTTTGTTTGAAATAAATTATTTAATTTGTCTCTTTTATTTCATATTAGAAAATAATCAAAATAGCTGCTGTTTCTGTATGTAAGCAGCCGAAGTCCCAGCGTGCTACCAGTTGCCTGATTTTGGGAAACCCTTCGGATTTACCACAGGTCGTTCTTCTCACAAATGCTGGGGTGATGAAATGTTACTTGTTCCTTAAAGAAGAAATGACAGAGAGAATTGCAGAGAACCCTGCAGTCACTGAAGTTTTTATTTGGGTTGCATCCAAAGTCGAAACATTGTGGCACGAGGCATCGATTCCAATTTTAACACAGAAGCGCATTGTAGCGAAGATAAAAGAACTTCATGACAAGCATCGAAAGTTGCTCAAACCCTGCAAGAGCCGATAAAATAGTTCTGACTATCAAACAAAGCTACAAAACTATTGCAAAAAATCAGTTTCGATGTCAGATTGAGTGTCAGAAAAGAACTGAATTCTTTAATATTTGAAGATAATGGGGAGTTAGACGTGAATGTTGTTGGTGTTCAGCAACACATAAGAGAATGTTTTCTTTTCGATTTTCGCGTTCTTGCAACCACTTTGTAATTACTTATCTATACTTACTATCATCATATTTCGTGTACTTGTCTGATCTTTCAAAAATGGTCCTTCTTCATCAGGAACCTAATAACTTTTCTCACTTTCAATAATTTACTTCCACACATTTACAAACTGCAATGTCAAACAACTTGGAGTTAGATTTTGTGCAATGGTTTTGAAGTCTTGTTAGTTAGAATCATTTTGTCGTCTCTTGAAGAATTTCAGCAAATTTCGATGCTCGTCATGTAGTTCTTTTATCTTCGCTTACAATGCACTTGTGTGTTCAAATTGGAATCGATGCCTTGTGCCGCAATGCTTCGACTATGGACGCAACACAACTTGAAACTTCACTGCGCATGCTGGGTTCTCTGCAACTCTCTCTGTCGTTTATTCTTTAAGCAACAAGTAACATTTCATCACCCGAGAATTTGTGGGAAGAATGGTCTGTGGTAAATCCAACGGGTTTCCAAAAATCAGGCAACTGGTAAGCAGTTGTGGCTTCAGCTGCTTATATCCAGCAACTGTAGTCATTCTAATTATTTTCTAATCTGAAATAAAAGAGACAAATAAAGTAATTTATTTCAAACAAAATAAATCGAGCAAAGGCAATGTTAAACAAAATTATGACAGCAAATGCAATTGAGTTGAATACACAATTCTGTAAAAGTCCGAAAAGCCACTTTTTCAGCTGGATTGGGGCAAACCTAAATATTAACCTATGGAAAAACACTTTTACCACAGTTTACCTTTTACCAAAAGGAAACTTTTCAGTACCCAGCCCAAATTAATTTGTAATAATAATTAATTATAAAATTGTATGCCGAATATTGCAAAATGGACTAAAGCCGAGATTTTTAAATGGCTTGGGGCAGACCTAAATATTAACCTATGGTAAAATGCTTTTAACACAGCTTACTCTGTACCAAAAGGCAACTTTTCCACACCCAGCCCAAATTAATCTTAAAAAAACAGTTTTTTCACTCCACCCTACTATACATTTGGTTTTACCTGTAATTTGTAAACTTTTAACCATATAAATTGTTTTTAACGTAACTACTTAAAGACTATTTTAGCTTTGTAGCCTAATTTTTTACAAGGCAACTTTTTGTAAATAATTTTAATGCTGCTACTGCTAATTTCACAGTTTTAAATTCACGTTTTTAAACCTGTAAATTAACACACCTTTTTTTTTAGCACTTATTGTGCAAGTGAAAAGCTTTTTAACTGTTAAGCGATTTTAACACAATACAATTTACCTTTTTTAAACCTGTTAATTGTGCTCATACTAAATATACAATTAAATAGGTTCTTTATTGGTTAAACCTTTTATTTAATGCTAATTTCTTTTCACTCATAGAAATGGCTTATCCAGTTTCACTCCTACTTAGACTCAAATTGCTTACGTATCCTTACTAGTTAATGCACGTTCCTTACAGTGGCGCAAACACAATAGGATAAATCATTAACACTATTTTATAGCAGTAGGTGGACACTGAAAGCTTTTAATGGCAACTTTTAATAACCGCATTTTTTCTGTCCTGGCTTCCACATCAATATAGAATAATGAATTTTCAGTTTCATATTTGTCCTTAGCTTGGGAGTCAAAATTGCTACAACATCCCAAGGACACCAAATACCTTGACGCTCGTGCATGAGCCAGAAGCAAAAGTACCTCGGGTTTCCCAGCCAGCGAAATCCCAGGTTCTGTTACCTTCTGTTCTCACTGCATCCAAGAGGTGCATACAAGGTTTAAATAATGACAAAACCCACCGGCCAGGTCTCGGTGAAACTGGTACTCCAACTGGTTGCCTTATACGGATTTAAATTATTTCAACTAGAAATTCATTTTAGTTTAATTTGGAATTAAACCATTAAACATCCTCGTAGCCATTTACTGTGTTAGTCTAACTAGTTAAAGCTCCTAGCTAACAACGTTGCGGGGGTGTGAGCCCCCTCCCAGTGCGTATGGGTCCAAGAAAGAGTAATTGGTTGTGTAATGGAATTGTGAGCCCTGAATTAGTGTCATGCGTACTTGTATAAGCTTTATTGGTAACAAAGGACACTACCTGGAACTAGTTACATGAATGGTCCTGGTGGCCAGAAGGGAACAACACATCGTTTGTCTCCATTACCGAGGCAAACTGCAAACAAAGCAAAAAGCAAGGGATTGTCAGACTTTAGTGTAGAAAATTTCAGTTAACCCTAACAATCTGAAAAATTCACAACCATTCAAATAGGAAATTTTTGATGTTTGGATATTTTTCAATTCGTGCTAACTTTGCTCGATAATCTGACACATAAAAAAATTTCCAATTATGAGAAAAGTCTTTCACAATGCACATTCTTTGCTCAGACAAAAGCATGTTTACTCCTAGAAGAATTGTGATTCGTTACCTAATCTGATGAGCTGGAACTGCCATGCAGGAAAGCATTCCATTTGGATGTAACACATTTACGCATTACTGGTGATGAATACTTGTACACACCTACTGTCTGGAGAGAAACAAAATATAAGACTCGCAGCTTGCCACTTGGCAGACTGCATTTTAGCTGATAATTTTTAACAGTTTCAGTCACGTAGTCTCGTGCCAGGTTTATATGCTTTCAGGTTTATCATGGGAAGCTGTGTTAAGATTGACTGTCGAAAGTTTAGACTTTCTACAGAGTCTTGATACGTAGATTACTTTATATAAGCCTTACGGGGGTGTTTACATAATCTTTAAGCATTATACTGAGTCAAATAATTATCTTTGTCAGGTCACAATCTTGATGTTGAAACTAAATATCTAATGTACTATGATGTGAATAAATTCCGTGGATACTGATGTAACCATGATTGCTCAAATTGTACCATTGCCTTATTCAAATTTTGAGTGGTTGAGTGTTAATAAACATGATAATCTCATCTCTACTTCTTCACGTCATTTCATCTTGCAAGTTGACATAATTTTTTTAGTTATAATCGGGAGAATTACGAATATATTTACCACTCGTTTTCACAAAGAATACTTTATCTACGTCTTGCAAGTTTTCAACGGCTGGCTGCAATCTTAAATACGGCACTACGACAAAAGTTTTGTTGGTTCTTCTGTGCATTACATCGCCGTCTGCTTTCGAATCAGTAAAAGCTGCTCACCGTGACTTCCAGTATTTCGTGGGTAGCGCTTTCACTTTATCCACGAATGAAGTTGACATTCAATACACAAATGTCTACATGATGCTTTTAGCAACTATCCTCTAGAATCCGAACATAAATTAATAACAGAAGGTATGCTTACACCCTTCAACAAAGAACCTCCAAGCGAGGTCACTGTAACCCTCATAAAAAATTAGTTTATCATTTGAAGAAAAGAGAAAAAGCACATTTGTTATTACAAGATCTGGATATTTTACACAAAGAAATGACCTAAATATTACTGAGGTACATTTAGGATCCTAATTTATTGAGAAAGCTTCGTTGGTGCCATACATCAACTTAATACTCAGAGATGTACAGAAGCAAAGAATGAAAGAGTAAATTGTATTGTTTCACTTGTAAAGATGTTGCAAAGAAAGTGGGGAAGGTATGGAAGAAGCCGTTTTATGTAAGTGTTACTTAACATCATTACAAACATTTTCTTAATGAGTATTCGTACTTTTCTTTGGAACTATGTAGTATTCGATACTACAGTGAGGGGAAAACACGCTCTACGAACTGAGATTAATACTCTTTTACTACCTTCGGAAAACCAACATCTTTAAGGGGGGCTGGTCCCCATCATATGTCTGCTGAATTCGTGACATCTTGTGGTGCATCGAACTTACTGTGCCTCTCGTTTAATGCCAGAAGCTTAGTGAAGAACTTAAGTCATTTACATGTATATTTGGCGCAGTGTACTTTCGATCTTTTTTTCATTGTTGAAACATGGTTAAATGGTGGCATTACTGATTCGGAGATATTAAGCACTTTCCCTTACTGTATTTTGCGTTCTGATAGGCAGTCTCGGGGTGGTGGGGTCGCATGCATTTATAAGCAAAACCTACCTTTAGTTCTCTCCTCGGTTGGGGATGATGTTGAGGGGATTTCTATCTTGCTGCCATCTATTGGCGTCAATTTTATTCTGATCTACATCCCCGACAGCTTTGACAGTCAACTAATCATGAGGGTGGCAACTTATATCAAATCATCGATGAGGTCATTGTATCATAACATTCTTCTTGGTGATTTTAATTTGGCTAACGTCGACTGGAATCTTCTAACCACCCCAAACAGCCATCACCGTGTATTGCTTGATTTGGTTGTGGAACTTGGTTTGCAGCAGCTAGTCCTTTTCCCTACTCGGGGCTCCAACACGCTTGACCTGCTCTTCTCTGCTGACCCTAGACTTATTTTCGGGATAAGTGAAGTTGAAAACCTCGGCTCTAGTGATCATTGCATGATCCAGTTTGAGGTAAATTGTGGCGTATACTCTACAGAGGGTTGCACTTCTTCTACAAGTAAACTGGACTTTGACAGACTTCGTTCAAGCCTTGCTACAGTGACTTGGGCCGACTTGCTGCCACTACTTGGAGAATCAGTTGATAAAGTTTGGGTAGGCTTTACCAGATTGATGAAACATTTTATTGAACTTTGCTCTGTGAAAGTGACTTCCAGGCATCCAGGGACACTAAATCTTCCTATAAATTTGAGAAAGGCAGCCCGCACGAAATTAAGTTTGTGGAGAAAACTTAAAGGTAACCCAACTTCAACCACTCTCAAGGCATCTTACCTTAGTAGTAAAAAATCATATCTTCAGCTCGTAAAGAATTGGCATACTGCTTTTGAAAGAAAGACAATTCAGGAGGGAAATCTTTCCTCCCTCTTCCGTCTGTATAGACGGCATACAGCAAAGGCGCGCTCCTTACCCCCGTTTAAGCAGGGAGGTTCCTACCTTTTCGAAAATGAGTTAAAGGCCGATCTACTAAATCGTATATTCTCTGAAAACGGAATTGTCGACAATAACTCTGTGTCTGCTCCTATCGTCTCTGAACTCCACCCCCTGGTGCACTTAGCTGATGTAAGTTTCCCCGACGCACGTGTGCTACTTGCTTTGAACCGTATTAAGCCTAGCCGCGCAGTGGGACCTGATGGCTATTCTGCGTTTTTCATAAAGCAAGTTGCACAGGAGGTATACCAAGCTCTGGCATATATCTTTTCTTTGTCTTTTGCTCAGGGAGTATTACCATCAGTTTGGAAGACCGCTAATGTTGTTCCAATTTATAAAAAGGGCAACACTTCTGATCCTTTGAATTACCGCCCTATTGCACTTACTGTGGTTGCGTGCAAAGTAATGGAATCTATTATACGCGAAGATTTATTGGTCTTCCTGGAAACAAATAATTTAATTATTGACGACCAGTTTGGCTTTTTACCAAACCGTTCGACAACTCTGCAACTGCTTCTGGCAATGGAAAGCTGGACTACTGCTCTTGACCTGGGCATTCCATCCGATGTTATTTACTTTGATTTCCAAAAGGCGTTTGAATCGGTCGTTCATAGTAAATTGTTGTACAAACTCGCTGCGATTGGGATCTGTGGACCATTATTAAAGTGGATCGAAAGCTTTTTAACGCGGCGATCCCAGCGTGTCTTAGTTGAGCAAACGCTTTCTTCTGCCAGAGATATTATTAGTGGCGTACTACAGGGGTCCGTGTTAGGCCCTTTACTCTTTGTTGTCTTTTTAAATGACTTGACTAACGCCACGACGACACCCGCGAAACCTAAACTTAAATTTGCTGATGACCTTAAAGTTGGCTCGGAAGTTTTGTGTGCGTCTGACTTCGATTTTTTGTCTGCCCAGGTGAGGTCCGTGTCGAACTGGTCTGAACTTTGGCAACTACCGATTTCCACCTCTAAATGCTGTACTTTTCATGTTGGTAGAAATAACCCATTGCACTCGTACTCTTTGTCTAATTCCCTGTTAAATCCGGTTACACACATTCGTGACCTGGGCATTCATTTGAATTTTGATTTAAAGCCATCTATCCACTGTGGCATCATAACCAAATCTGCTTTCACTAGACTTTCGATTGTTAAGCGGTGTTTTCTGACCCTTGATCGCCAAACTTTAGTGTGGGCATTTAAAGTGTATGTTAGGCCTCTCCTGGAGTATGCCAGCCCGGTTTGGTCGCCCTACCTCCTTGGGGACATTGACCGGCTTGAGTCCGTACAGCGCTGCTTTACACGTTCCCTGCGTGGACTTCGTCAGTTGTCACCTGGGCAAAGATTGCGTATGGTCGGTCTCGAGCCCCTTGAACTACGACGCCTCAAAGCGGACTTGATCCTCACATTTAGGATTATCCATGGCATGCTACCCTTGGACCTACCTTTCTTCGAACGAAGTGCTGTCATTAATACGCGAGGGCACTCTCTGAAATTGAGGGTACTGGGATGCCACCTTGACTGTCGGAAGCATTTTTTTACAAATCGTATTGTGGCCCCATGGAACTCCCTCCCCGAGACTGTGGTGTCGGCGAGTTCGCTGGGTTCCTTCCGAATGATGCTGAGTAAACTAGATCTTTCCCGTTTCCTTGTGCGCTCCTATCAGTGATGCCATTTTGAATTTTTCTTCTATTGGGACCGGTGTTAGTGGCCGCATCAGCGACCCTTCCGGCTCCCCACCGCCTATTGAGGGGGTGAAACCAATTATTATTATATTATTATTATTATTATTATTTACATCAGATGTATAGCATTACACTAGCACTTACAGTTTCTGATACAAAGAGACAGCCTATGTACTGAGGAATATTGATTCTAATTATATGGTCAATATAAACTGAAAGAAATTGGTGATGTATGAAGGCAAAAATACTCATGACTACAATTTCTTTGATTTATTTTTGGTATGGTCTTTCTTTATTATCATCGTTACTTCCGTTAATAGTTACATTTGTAATTACCTTTTTATTCATTGTTGTTGCACTCAGTTAATATTTCTTTGAACTCCCTTTAAGTTCAATTAGCCATATTTATTTTATTATGTGTTTTGAAACTTTAATTGTATGCAAAAAACAAACAATTTTCCCTGTAAGATGAACTTCTCTTTGTTTGGTACTGTGCTACATGTCTTGGAGGGGTGAATGCACCACTCGGTATGGGTATGAAGAAGGCAGTCCAAGTCCTCACCCAAATAACCAGACTCGTTAGGGTTGAAGTAGGTTTATTCAGGTCCACGCGGGCAGTACAGTGGTTCAGTAGCTCAGGAGGCTTAGAAGGCTTCAGCACCCCAGTAGTGTAGAGGAGAGGAGAGAAGTGTTGCTGGGTTGGAGCCCAGAGGTGAACTGGCTAGCTAAGGCCAGGAGTGTTGCTTAAGTAGCAGCTCCAGTACCAGGATGTAACACAAGGTGTCCCCACAGCACTTCACCCTCTGACCCACACTACCATGGCTCCACCTACGTACAGGTGTAATGTACAGACTACCATACAACCATAGTTATAACATCTGGATATGAACCATACATAGCTCTGCCCAATTACATAATAAAGGTGCACTAGCACTACTTAGCGTATAATATGAACACACTGAGCATCTTAGGGTGTGACTAACATCTTAAGGTTACTCTACAATAGCTCAAGGAAGCATTAGGCTCAATATCACTGGCAACAGGGGTCCTAACATACCAAATAATGGCATGATAATTAATGCCGTACCATGATTCCCCCCCTGAGGAAAAATTCGTCCCGAATTTTTTTTACAACACTGAAGAAGAAAAAACAACAAGAATAAAAGTAACAGTATACTGTACAAAGAATGACCTATATAGGATTTATAATACATAAGTTGCTATTGCTGAGTGTGCGCTAAAATTTTATAAGCGATCCCTTCAACAGGTTTAGAATCCACAGATCTTTATGCATTGTGGCCAACAACACATATTTAGTAAACAACTGGGCCATATTGTCATGTCCGAAGAATTCTTTCCCATATTAAAATCTGTAACTCTACATAAAATATAAAAAATGGATTCGTTTAGTGTCAAGTTAGAAGGCAATCTTAGCGACTTACAAGAATTCTTTTCATTAAAAAACAATGAACTCCCTTCCAACAATTGCTATAATTAGCCAATTAATTAGAATTCTATATAATTAAGTTATAACCCACAGAAAATTACAGGAAAACATTCACAGACAACTTGCTTAAAACCAATAAATTATAAAAGTTGCGATTTTAATAGAAGCGATTTTGTGATTGCATAAATTTTGCCTTAATGCAAAAATAGAAAAAAAAAGTACGACAATGTTAGTTTAGGCTAGGCATGACATGCTTCAACAATTAAACCTTACAACTTACAACAATTGGATTGCAGACATGCTATCACGAAGTACGTGCATTCATTCGAATGCTTCGTTTCATTTCTGTTCGTTGCTTGGCTTACTCGGATGCACACTACAACTGTGATGATTTGACCAGATTCATTAATACCATAATTGTAAACTATGAACAATACGGATCGGATAATGATGGAGAACAACGACCACAGGATTCTGATGATGGTGCTAGCACTTTGGTGTTCCCTTCGTATTCACCACCACGGCTGATAGCTCTTAACTTGGAGGGCTATTCGACAGGTAATAATTTTCTTAAGTACTATTTCTTTTCCTTCCTTTCTCTAAAATCATGCTAAAAAAAAAAAAAATTATTTTCTTTCTTTCCTTTCCTTTAGAAACTTCATCAAATGAAGGTGATAACGTAGCCAACATCGTTGAACATGAAGGTTCAGATTAAGTATGCCATGGCGCAATTATTGTAACTAGCGTAGCCTAGCAGTTAATCTAAAATTGTAGTAACTAGTTTAAGAATCAAAATTAATTAAAAGGAAGCTAATCATTAGCTTAATATTCTACTGAATCATTTTCCCACCTATCTTCTTCATTTAAGTGTTTTAAGTTGTCGGAATGATGATAGTATTTATCGAGCACACCCGTTTCTGTATTTTCTAACTGATAAGTTACTGGGTTAACAACTCTTACTACTCGGAACCTACCCTCGTATTTAGGAAACATTTTCTTACCTATGAAACGACTCTTTTCACTTCTATGATGACTGCGTAGCAAAACTAAATCACCCACTTTAAAACTTTTTCTAGTTCTTAATTTATTTAGTTTACTAGTACGATGTTCTCGCTCTGACTGTCTGCGAGCAAGCATTTTTCGTACAGCGCGCCGCCAACGCGCCGTTGTGTTTAAGACGGCTATCCCCAAATCTACGTCACTAGGGATTGCTTTAGGGATTGGCGTTTCGGGTTGGTTGAATTCATACCCGTGCAATAAAAAACTTGGCGTAAACCCTGTCGTGGTATTGACATTAGAATTTAGCACGATCTGAATTTGTTTCAACCCATCTGGCCAATTCCTATGAGACCTATTTTCAGTGTTAACATACATTGCCAGTAGTTTAGTCAATTCTCGGTTAATACGCTCACTGTAGTTACTTTGGGGGTGCCAAACTGAAATAAATTTAGGTTTAATTCCCCACTGTTTACATACACTGTTTAGCAAATTACCACGAAAATAATTGCTATTGTCAAAGACTAAGGAACGTGGTATATTGTGGTGAGCGAATACGTCATTTATGAGTGCTTTCGCTATGGACGGACCGTCTGCCTTTTTCAACGGTACTAGCTCCACCCATCGGGAAAACATGTCAACGGCTACGAGAATAAAAGCATAGCCTTCCTTAGAACGAACTAGCGGGCCTTTGATGTCCGCCATTACCGTGTCAAATCTGGACTGCTCTTCAGAAACTAACATCGGAGCCTTACGTCCTTGATTTGCTTTATGTTGCTGACAAACTTTGCATGTGCGAATATATCTTACAACACTTTTACTTGCACTAGGCCATGTGTAAACTCTGTATAGCCGTTTCAAAGTGCGATATACTCCTAAGTGACCACCTAACGTCACATCATGCAACATTACCATAATATTCTTACGTAATGCTTTAGGTACAAGTATTTTTAGGTTAGGCTGATCCAAAACATTTTTATTTACGTCTACGTAAATAACATCATCCGTGACCACAGCTTTGTTTTCATAGCGTTTGACGAATTTGCGCATAGCCGCTGACTCAAACACGACTTGCCCCTTCTCACCCTTTAATGTTAGCAGCAAGGCATGAGTAAAGGGATCGGTTCGCGTAGCTTCTGCTATCTGCTCAATCGTTAACTGCTCTACATCAATTTGGTTGCACAAGCAGTCGTTGTTAAACAACAAATATGGTTGTTGTGTTCGTTCGTCAATTGCGGGTAGGAGAATTGGATTACTAATTGGTCGGTAATCCTTTTCATCTTCCCTCATGCGAGATAAAATATCTGCGACTTGATTAGATTTTCCAGAAACAAAACAAAGTGTAGCGTCAAGCTGTGATAAATCAACCAACCAACGGGCCATACGGCCTACGGGATTACTGCATTTAGACAGGATTACCAAGGATTTACTATCAGTGTGACATAATATTTTTCCACCTTCTAAATATCTACGCCACTTTTTAAGTGAATAGCAAATCGCTAGGAGTTCCTTTTCACAGACTCCTAATCTAACTTCACCAGGTGTAAGACGACGAGAAATCATGTCGATTGTCCTTAGCTTATTAGTTAAAGGGTCACGCTGACACAAGACCGAACCAATTGAGCCGAAGGACGCATCGGACCACATTTCCCATGGCAAACTGTAGTCTGGACTCGCAAGAATCGGTGCGGTAAGTAACGAATTCTTGAGAGTTTGAAATGCATTTTCCTGTTTATCTGTCCAAAAGAACTTCGGTTCCTTACCCTTTAGTACCAG
>JAHWFP010187957.1:0-15146 GCA_023313725.1 Lithobius niger | reverse complement strand
CGTGGAGGGGAAGTGTCTTCGAGAGGTTCGTGGCATCGGACCACCATAGGACAGTTTTGAAGGGGAAGTCGCTATTGAACGGCCCTGACTTGTCGGGGTGTTTTTCGGTGTGTTGATCGACCAGTTGTCTATGCGGTGATGGTGAAGGGGCCTGGCCATCCATCGACCGTAGGGGACAAGGTTCGCCATTGCGTCCATCTTTCCTATGAGGGAGTTTAATTCCCTGGGAGTGAAGTTGGCTTGGCTGCGAAAGAGACGGATGTTTTGAAGGAGATCCTCGATGCGATCCGGTGAGGGCGAGATCTTTGCCGAAAGTAGATCGAATGAAGCTCCGAGGAACGTGAATGTTTGTGCAGATGAAAGGCGTGACCGTGAGTAGTTCACTCCGAAGTCCGAAGCCCAAATGGTTTAGCAGAGAGATGGTCTTGTCTCTGTTGAGTTCCAGAGTGTGGGGGTCTGGGTTGTTGAGGGCCCAGTCGTCTAGATAAGTGCTGGCTTGGATTCGATGTTGATGAAGTTTTGCCAAGATTGGTTTTAACATCATTGTGAAGATTCTGGGTGCGGCATTCAGTCCAAAAGGAAGGCAGTGGCATTCGTAGACCCTTCGGTCGTAAATGAAGCAGAAGAGATGGGTGATAGCCGGATGAAGGGGAACATGAAGGTAGGCATCTTCCAGGTGAATTGTGACTGTCCAGTCGTTGTTTGAACAAAAGGCGTATGGACTCGAGAGTTCCATTTTGAAGTGCTCGTTATGAATGTACTTGTTGAGAGGTTCCATGGTGAAAATCAGACGGGAGCCTCCTGACTTCTTTGGTCGGGTGAAAATGGACCTGTAAAAGCCTGGACCCGGCTTGTGGCATTCTTTGATTGCATTTTTGCGAAGGAGTTCCGAGACTTCGAACGAAAGGGATTCTGTGGTCGGAGGGGAAAACTTCCTCGGAGGGGAGTTTTCTAGTGGTGGTTGAACTAGGAGTGTTGGTCGAAAGCCATGTTTGATGATCGAAAGGACATCCGTGTTGTGGGTTAGTTCTTGCCAGGCCGGGAAGAAGTGGCGTGGCGGAGTCTTGCGCCGACTGGAAGGCAGGAGAGGCGGGAGGCGTCATAGTTGGATCTTGCAAATGGAACTCCTGCCCCCTGGTGAGGAGTGACGGCTTCTTCGATCGGGAGTTGCGGCTCGCTTCTGTTGGTTCCTTTGGCCGGAGCGGGAGCGAGACGAACCGAAAGGGCTGTTGGTTTCTCGGCTGAAAGGACGTATTCTCATTCGTGCGGGCCGGGGGTGCTGTCGATGTGGCTTTGTTCCAGTCGTCTGGTGGAGGGCGGGAATTGGCCTGTTTGTTCTTCTGAAAGGGGCGATTGAATGAACCGTTTCGTTTTTGCGGTTTCCTTGATATATCCAAGTGTGGGGCCATAGTCGGGATGAGACCACGGAATAGGGTGTCCGACTCGTGAATTGGGTGGTTGCAGAGACGGTGACGAGTGGAAACGTTGAGGTTGTTAGCGGACGAAAGGGCTATCTCCCAAAGGAGGAGGGTGCTGTTAAAGAGGGCTCTGGTTGCCCAGTTTAAGGAGTGGTCAGTTGCGAAGCTTGCCTTCTGAAAGAGCTGCGAGATGAAAGGTTGCGTATTTCTTCTAGGCTTGCGTCCGTAGAGAGTTTCTCGCACAGGGCGTTGACTGCAGTGTTAAAACCGTCAGCCTGGGAGGCCGTCCGAAGGCTTAGTTGGAGACATTTGTCATTTTCGAATAGAACAAAAGTTGGGATTTCAGCTTTCTTAGGGATGGAGAGAGCAGAGCCGAAGTCCATCTTGATTTCACTGCACAGGAATTCGCATTCGGAATAAGTGTCAAAATTGTTTGGTTTTGCGGCGCCATCAC
Organism: Lithobius niger; assembly: GCA_023313725.1. Taxonomy (NCBI): domain Eukaryota; kingdom Metazoa; phylum Arthropoda; class Chilopoda; order Lithobiomorpha; family Lithobiidae; genus Lithobius; species Lithobius niger. The sequence goes on along the minus strand of JAHWFP010187957.1, from coordinate 13,274 downwards.
CGAACGGACGAAAGAAGCTGTTTTTCACGGTCTGGTCGTGGAGCAGGTGGTTCCTTGTCTAGGATGAGTGGGTCACCCTTGCCGAGGGAGCCTTCATTGCGAAGGAGGCACGTCAGAAGGGTTGTTGATTGGCCGACAATGTTACGTGGTTTGTCGTTCTTGTCCCGAAGGGCAAAGCCGAATCCCGTCTTTAACCTTGGTCAATGACTGGTGTGTCCGTAGATTACGATGGTTTAAAAAGAAAACAGTCTGGAACCGTTTCCTCGATAGTCTTGAGAAGTGCTGCATGGGATAGCGTCGGATCTTCGGTCGAGTCGTCCGGGAAGTGAATTCGTCTTTCGGACGGAAGGAAGGACTGGCCCGTCAGTGCTGGCGGTGGTGCTGGCAGTGGAGGGCCTTGCGATGTGGGCGGAATAGTGCTTCTTCGTTTCTTCAAAGCGCCTGAAGGGGAAGAAGCGGAACGTTTGTGGCTTTCATGGCTCGAAGTTGAGGCGACCCAATCTTGAGTGCGGGCGCGACGGACAGAAGATGTACATGATGGTAGTGGCATCGGGTTGTCTTTTATCGTACGAACGGCGTTGTGAACGATGTTGTGTACATCGCTGCGTGTGATGCTGCGGCCCCGACATGAAGAGTTGGATGAGAGGTCCAAGGGAGAATTCCGGGCGGGTGAAAGAGCCGTGGTAGCTCGACGGAGGTTCCTTCTGGCTTCACGGTAATTGTCCTTCGCAAGTTGTAGATTATGACGAAGGGAAGAGAGATTCATGGGTTCGGTAGGAGGAGTCCGTTGACCAGCCTGGAGAGGAGACTCCGAAGGAGCGGTCCCATCACCGAAGGCGACCCCGGCGCCGGCCTAAGGCGCAGGGATGATCGGGCTCGTGGCAGCGAGGTCGAGAGCGGAGACCCAGGCGGTCGCCAAGAGCCAAGGGAGCAAGAGCACCAGGGTGAGCGGCAGATGAAGCGGCCATCTTCGGTAATCCAAATTCCGTGCGAAATGCGGGGAACTTCAGCGCTAGGTGGCGTAGAGACACCTCTGGAGGAAAATGAATGCCGAAAGCGTCCATGCTCTCGCTTTTATAAGGGAGGACTGCGCCGCACATGCGCAGTGGGATATGCAAGCAGGCGCCTGCGTACCGGAAAAAACCTCCATGGGAACATCACATTGGAACAATGTAATGCTAAAATTATCAGGTTAATATGTTTTGACAATAAAGAAATCTTGATTTAAACCAATGAGTAAATCATACAACTTTGGTAGGTCCTCATTAAGTCAACAGACGAGGAGCACAATGCACAACAGACTGCGCAGGGTCTTACATCATCCAGCCAACAGGACGCGATAACGAATCAAGTTGCCAACCTATGTATGCGTACCACTCACAATAGCAAACCCATTAAAGTAAGTACATTCCGGCCTTTTTTACATCTGTAGCATCGGCTGCTGTTTCTAGCATTACAGCTCTTCTTGTGCCAAGTTTGTGTTATTATTCATAAGGGGCAGATTTTTTTTTTTGGTGGGGGGGGGGGGCTCCCCGGGGGGGGGGAGAATGTTCATACCTTGACTCTCCCTCACTTTCTGGAGTCAACTTGGTTGAGTATGTATAATATAAAAAAAGTGTAGCAAACTGTATTTCCCTTTGATGCTAGTATACAACGTCTATTCCTAATATTTTCAAAGCTTTTCAACACAGCAATGTTGTAAGAGCAAATAAAATGCAAGTGATAACAAGCAGCTAAGTCATGCGGCATGCAGCAAAACGCAAAGGCACTGACCTACGTGTCTTGGCTGAGGGGTGGTGGGTGTGCTCTGTGGGGGCGGAGCTGGCACACTGAAACTCTTAAGCGGATGGCCAACAGGCCGCTTGCCTAGCGTGCCGGAGTCTCCAGATGAGGGGGGGTTGTATGAGGCCACTTGTCCCGTGCCACAAGCAGCCCCAGGGGGAAGAGTAGGTGGGGGCCCTGCCACTTGCTCATACGGCAAAGGAACCTGCTGGTTGTAGGTCCCTGGCGAGGGAAGTTCTGGGGAAGGGGCTTTGGAGAATAGCATACAATTACTCAACAATCAAACAAAAAGCAGTCAGAAATCTATCACGCCACAGAAATTTATTTCTACCAAAAAAACATTAAATTATAAATTTAAAAAAAAGGGTTGGTTGCTATACAGTGCAAAAAAAAGTTAAAAAACTTCCTCTTCAAAAGATTTATCAGACGCTTCCAGTCAATGCTTCCAGTCAACGCTTCCAGTCAATGATCAAAACTGGAGGTAGTGAAGACAGAATTTTCCGTATGCAGGACGAGTTATTTAATTCTGACCATTATATTGATATAAAATGCAAATAATAATAATAATAATAAAGGTATGTTTTGGAAGCTGGAAATAATATTGGGCACTTAGAAGCATTCTCGCAAAATTGCTAATATTGGTACTTTACAGCACTTCATGCTTAGTCTCTTCCCTTCACTAATACTTCCAAAGTTATCGGGATCAAAACACACAACTCCTTATATGGCTGAAATCTGCCTTTTCATCTTAAGCAAAGTGAAGGAGGTGGTAAATATGACTATAATAACTACCAGGTGGAATATCTGGGTGAAAGAGGGACACGAGGAGCAAGTCATAACTTGACACTGTTTGGTAAGAGTCTGAGAAATAGCCTACTAGGCTGGTAGACGAGCAGTTTAAGGCTTAGTAAACTACATGGAAGAGGTGAGCGGGCGTCACAAGCCTGGATGCAACGAAAAGCAGTTGTGATCACCACAGGAGCCGTTTTCCCATCTATTGGCAGTCAATCAATCATGCTACATACCGATGCACCAACCCAAAACTAAAAAATGCACACAAAAATGTGACAAGCCTATTGGCATTTCTCAAACTGAACACAAAAGAAACTGTGGAATCCTAATGTTGGTTGCAACATCCACTACGGAAAATAAAATAAAATTTCAACAAACTTTACACCAAATGAACACATAATGCTAAGAAGGTGATGCGACACACTAAGTGAACCAGCCAGTCAGGGAAGTAGAGGACCAAAGCAAACTGCACCAAGAGCATGCGCGACAGCAGAAGCTTTAGGCAATTTGACATCATGCGTAAGGTATTTGCAGGTAAGTTGTTCCAAATAAAAGCTCAATAGCTTTGTCCCAACAGTTGTGTACATTCAAGCTTGATTGTGTAGATTAAGTTTAATCTTAAATAAGTTGTTAATTGAAAACCAAATTGGACAAACCGTGTGCGTAAGTTTAACCAGTCATTAACATGTCTTTTAACTATTCTGTAGTTTTGTATTTGTACAATTAGCCTCATAGGATGTATTCCTTTTAACTATATTCTAGTTTGTGAGCGCAAATTAAACCTAGAAAGTTAAAATTTACCCTATTATGTTTGTCATGGTTAACTTTTTTAAGAAGAGGCGCAAACTTTGATACATTTTCAACCAATTTGTTACGTTCCTTCGAAAATATAGGAAGGATCAACTGCATAAGAAACAATTACATCTCTACTGCCAAACAACAGCAGTTCATATTCCCGCTGTACACAACCAGTAATGGAGGTTCACTTACAAATCGTCCCCGCTTGGGATGGATCCAGCGTGACATGAGCTCGTGGAATGTTGTACTGTGTTCGAGGGTACATGGGGCGGGTCAGTGTGTGCACATCTCTATCACCATGAGGTAGCTGCTGGAGGCTGCCATTAGGAAGTGGAGTTGCCGTGGCAATTGCTATTAAAGAAAATAAACTTAACATGATTAATTGCTTTGTATAGATAGTTAGATACCAATTATATGAACACTGAACAGCATATGTTACTTATTAGATTTATTTGTATAATCATCATGGTTGTACTTATTAGACTGCTCATCCAACATTTAATACATGTTCTTGCCGGGTACGAAAGACACTTGGAATGGTATATTGGACGAAAAACTGATGGTACCGCACCGAAGTATCTTTGCTTGATGTTCATTATAAAACAACTTACAGTCAAAACGCAGCACCAAAAACTGTCCAAGTTACCAGCAAAACCTTGCAAAACTTTGCAAACCTTGCCAAACATGCAAATTTTTGGCAACCTTTCTAGTCGTTATCTTCAGGACACAGGACAAGACGAGACTTCACACTTCCACACTTTACTCTCTAACGGACTTTTAACATTCAAACTTCCCTCCACTCCACTCCACAGTTGGCCTTGAGTTTGCTAGCCTTTCGTTGTTGGCGCTACTCACATCCATTGTTGTGCTAACGTTGGTGTTATCGTCTCCCATAACAGGGGCCTTGCGAAGAAAACTTTGCCATGTAGCCTCCAGCCTGCCAACAACAACAAGGGTAGCAAACGCACAGCCAACTGTGGAGTGGAGGGAAGTTTGAATGCTAAAAGTCCGTTAGAGAGTAGAAGTGTGGAGTCTCTTGGGCTATCGCCTGAAGAAGCCAACTACAAAGGTTGCCGAAAATTTGCAAGTTTGGCAAGGTTTGCACAGTTTTTGGTGCTGCGTTTTGACTGTAAGTTGTTTTATGGTATATTCCAATGGTATATTGGAATGTCGAAATCGGCCAACAATTAATTAGTGACGCTATTGAAAAATTATCTAGATATTAAAAATGTTGCGGAATCCAAATCGAATCCGAATCCTAAAGAGCCGGCTTCTGATCCGATTCGGATTCAGTCGATCCCTATGCAGTGCAGTAAATTTTGCGTTTTTTCGCCAGGATGCCAACACAACGCCCGCACTTGCCACCCGCCATGTTATTTATACAAGTCAACACTGTTTGGACGTTTTATGTTTTCGTCAGGCCGGTATTAGAATATGCATCCCTGGTCTGGCCCCCACGCCTGAAAGGGAACATTGATAATGTCGAATCCATGCAGCGCGGATTCACAAAGCGACTGCGTGGGCTCATAAACTTAAAATTACTCAGAACAACTGTGTGCCCTAGGGACTCATTCGCTGAAACTACGATGACTAAAATGTGATCTTTAGCTCATGCTCGCCCTCATAAATCTCCAATGTGGGCATAAATTGTGGTCGCTTCTTTGAAATATGAAATGACAGTGAAACTAGGGAACACCTCCCAAATTGTTACAACCTAAGGCAAAGTTGAACTGTAGAAAATTCTTTTTCTCATCTAGAGTGGTGAGTGTGTGGAACGGATTACCGTCAGACATGGTTTTCGCATCAAATGCCAGTGCTTTCAGGCATGGCCTGCAATCTCAGAGGGACTATTTCACCAGGCATGTTAACCTTTTAAGCAGTGAGGTAAACAAAAATTATCGTCGCTCATGGAGTGAGTTGCTTATCATCTTTCATGTGATTTTCAACGACGAACTAAAACACAGGCGTTCATGTGAAATCTGAAGCGAGTGGCGGCGGCCATATTGAAATCGCGCATCATCCAATGAGTACCAAATCTGTCACGTGGCACCAACTGGCCAATGAGGGAGCGCGATCTTTAAATACTTTGGAAAGTTAGCTTGAAACAGCGAGAAACGGCCTACTACAATCCGCCTGATTGGCCAATGCCAAATGGCCATCGAGAAAATATGTTGAGAGGCCTGGATAGAGGGGAATTCCAGTTTAGCAACGAATCCAAGATGACGAATCCCAGTTAAATGGTTCCACCACTACCGCTGATCAAAAACGAAAACTGTAACAAGTAAAATTAGTTTTTACTAGCCTAAAATACTTACCTTCAGTAATTATGCTAAAATCACTATTTTACTCTATCGCTGCTCATTTTCAGACTAAAAATACCATTTTTTAGGATCCTCTAAAACTCTCCTTCCGCTAGGGGCGCTGTTCATCTCTCCGACTTCAGCGCCCCCTCCCTTCACTCTCCATCACTTCTTGAACACTCCAGTTCAGTGACACCGGGGAGGCGGGCGGGTTATTACTGAAGGTAAGTATTTTAGGATAGTAAAAATTAATTTTACTTGCTAAAATTTTTGTTTCTTACTAGCTGCAAATACTTACCTTCAGTAATTATGCTGAATTCGTCATTCAGGCGGTGGAATATGTCCCACTGAACCCAGGAGAAGTATCTTTTTTTTTTATACCATCTGACCTGATAGAAGAAGAAAGTTTACCAACCTATAAAGAGGGGAGTCTCCTTCTTCCTAGGTCATCTCACGTCTCTTTCACTGGTACCCTTTCTCCACATTCTCGCCCGAATGTTTTCTCCTCCATTCCACTGGTACCATATTTCCAGAATGTCTTTCCTGACCCTGCGGTCAATACACTACTTCGGGATGAAAACACACTGCCTGTCACGCGAGTATGTCACGGGAAGTTTAGAATTTCTGTCCTGATACAACGTGGCTCTCAATGATGGCTTTACCCTTCAGGCCACTAGTGTCCCGCAAGTAGTGTTTTATAAAAGTGTTTTTGTGACGCCATGAGCACGCGGAGACAACTTCATCCAGTGGCGTTCCACAGCCAAACGCCCATGACGCTGTTAGTGTGTTAGCTCATGTGCTCGAACTTTGGGTGGTAAGTCTACATGATTTGGGCCGTTTTCGTATGCCCTTTTGATCACGGCACAGATCCACTTTCCCATCTTAAATGGCGTAAGTCCCGTCTGCATATCTCGTCCTTGTCCCGGCCCACATCGAGAAACAAGGGTGTTGGTCGGCCTGATGTTGTCTGCGAAGCCGGGTAGTTTCAGATCCGTCTTGTCTAGGTAGAAACGTAGGGCTCTTACCGGGCACTGTCGTCTCTCTTCTGATTTTGTTTGCAACCGTTTCCCCAAGGCCTTGATGTGAACAGGTTTTGGTTTCGAACCTGGTTTGCAATTTTTTGCTCGGAAGTGGGCAGGAAACGTCAAGTAAACTTCCAACCAATCCTTAGCAAACCTTATATGGCCGTCATCTCTTGAGAACGCGGCCAATTCACTCTGCCTAGCTGCAGATGCCAGGGCCACCAGAAAAACAGTCTTCTGTGTCAAATACAGTATGGATGATGATGACTCTGCCGGTTCGTAAGGTGGCCCCATGAGGCTTTGTAATACCAAGGGTAGATTCCATTTTGGGAATAGCTTTGTCCTCTTCAGTCTTGCTAAATCAAATGCCGACATTTGTTTGGTAAGAATCATGTTGGATACTGCTGCACCATCCCCAAAATGCGTGAGCACCGAATTAATTGATGCGCGGTACCCTTTAATGGCGCTTGGTGAGGGGCGTCGGACGAGCGTCTAACTGGAAAATCGTCTAATGGGATAACTGTCTAATATTTGCATAAATAAAAAATCTGGAAAATCGTCTAAACGAAATATCGTATAATGGAAAATCATCTAAATGGAATATCGTATAATGGATAATCGTATAATGGATAAACGTCTAACTGGATCAACGTCTAACTGCAGTTTCTGATGTTATGTGTATAGCCGCAGTGAGCGCGGCAGCACGAGCGAGGCAGGGACATTAGACGATAATCCATTATACGAATTTCCAGTTAGACGATAATCCTTATACGAATTTCCAGTTAGATGGTTTTCCATTATACGAATTTCCTGTTAGACGATTTTCCGTTATACTGTTATACGGTATACGTTCTTCCAATTATGCGATTTTCCAGTTAGACGATTATCCCTCGCCCCGCTTGGTGACAGTCCACTTGCAAAAAGACCTTCTAAGAATGTCGTTAATCTGGTGAGCGGGGGGTTGCAGTGGTCACAGCCATCACTACGGCACCACTCAAACCACTTCTTCCACTTAGCACTGTAATTCTGCTGTGTGGATTCCTGAAGGAACTGGGTAAGTCTCAGTGCTACCCCCTCTTCGTGGCCGTCCTTTTTCAGATTTTCCATCAAAGTCGCCACCCGTGAAGATTCAGAATGGTGCACGGTTCTTCCCTGGTGTTGCGTCAGACGACGTTTCCATTATTGGAAGAGGAACTGGTTCTCCCTTCCGTAGTTCCATGACGTCTGTGAACCACGGTGCGGCCGGCCACCATGGTACAACTAGTATGAACTGTCCTTGAGAAGTCCGTAGTTTGTTCACTGTTCTCTGACGACGTGTGGGGGGGGGGGGGGGCGAGGTAAGCGTTTAGTCCCTCCCAGGAAATGGAGAGGGCATCCGTTACCCAGGCTTTCTCGTCGGGGAACGGCGACACGAAGCACGGCAGTTGATTGTTGAATTGTGTGGCAAACAAGGCGATCGTCGGCGTTCCCCAAAGATGAAACAAAGCCCTGCATATCACTGTGTCCAGCATCCACTCCGTCGTGGGGACTCGGGCACCCCTGGACAGTTCGTCCGCCCACACATTGAGGTTCCCCGCGACGTGTCGGGGAACCAGAATGATCCCAAACTTGATTGAGGCCTCCTCCATGAGGGTTCTTGAGTGAGTTCCCCCCCCCCTTTTCGGACATAAGCAATCGCCGTGGAATTGTCGCTCATGATTCCTAACGTCAAGTTTCTGAGCGTCTCTCCCCATACTATGATTGCTCTGTGTGTATGGCCCTCAATTCCAGCACATTGATGTGCATGTCTGCTTCCTCGGTGTCCCAGGTCCCGGAAGCAGTCTCGTCTGATAAGTGGGCTCCCCAGCCCGTGTGCAAGGCATCCGTGAACAGGAGGTTCGTCGTTGCCGGTTCTTGTAGTGGCACTCCCATCCCTAGGTTTTTTCTCTCTGTCCACCAGAGTAGGGACTCCACCGGGAGATTGTGTAGTGGCACGATATCTTCCCAACTCACCCGTGGCCACCACTCCTCTTTTCGAAACCAGTAAGCGGTTTCGTGTGCCACGTTCCTAGGGGTACAAGTCTTGCGTTTGAGTCCACAACCCCGATTAGCGATGCCAGTTCTTTTGCAGTTGCTGTCTTCCGCTTGCAAAAGTCTATCACCACCTTCCTTGTCTTCTCGATTCTTTCCTGAGATGGTTTCACCGTCCAGAGGGACGAGTCGATTTCCGCTTCGAGGAAGACGAAGTTCCTCGCAGGTACCAATCTTGACTTTGTCCTGTTGATTCCCAATCCCAGATGAGCAAACAGGGACAAGTATCTTCCCAGCTGAAACGACAAATGCATCCCAGACTTGTGTCTCAGAAGTCAGTCGTCTAGGTATGCGTGGGCCTTGATGCCGTAAAGATGAAGGTGGGCTAGCACCGACTTCAACATGCGAGTGAAAACATATGGCGCTGTGGCTAGGACGAATGGTATCGCCATAAATTGGTAGGAAACGTGCCCCACTACCAGACGGAACAGGTGCCGGACCGATGGGTGTAATGGGATGTGCAAGTACGCATCCTCCAGGTCGATTGAGACGGTGAACTCTTCGTGTTTGAGTGCTTCTCGAATGGAGTCGATCGACTCCATCTGGAAGTGGTCTCCATCTGGAAGTGGTCTGGAAGTGGGGGGCTTTGACAGTGGTCTTTTTGCAAGGTGTAGGTTCAATTTTCTCAGGTTGAAAATAACTCTAGATTCGCCTCCCTTTTTTGAGATCACTCTCGCTCGCCGGGCTCCAGAACCCGGGTCGTGCGGTGCAACTTCCATGGCTCCTTTTTGTACGAGTAAGTTCACCTCCACAATCAACTCTGGGGTTGACGAAGCATTTACCAGCCAGTCTGGAGGGTAGCTTGTAGTTCCCGGCTTTGACAGGAAGGGTGGTGAGTAGCCTTCTTCTAATATCTCCAGTATGAACGGATCTGTTATTAATTGTTTCCATGTTTCCACAGGGCGGGACAGCCTTCCCCTCACTTGTCGGTGAAAGTGGGCAGGCTTGTTCCATGTGACGTCAATGGGTCTTCCGTCTGCCTCTTCCGTTTCTCCTCCGTTGGGGGAATGGTTGGCTCTTGTTCGGGTGATCTTGGTCCCCGTCTTTATGGTTGTCCTTGTTCCTGTCCCCCTCCTTGTTGGGGTCCTGATGAGAAGTGGGGGTCCGGAAAGGGCTTGTTGCCTGAAAACTTGCCCGGAAAAAAACTCTTTTTTTTTTAGTGCTTTTTTTCTTATGAGGCTTTGTCTTGTCTCGGAGTTCTGGTGCGATTATCAGCAGCTCACCGTTAAACAATTTATCCGTTTGGTGGAAAGGTAAAAGCCGAAGTTTACCCAGGGTGTCCTTGGGGATCGCCGGGGCTTCCTTGAGGTAGCCATCTCTTCTATGAAGGGCCGAATTTGCCATAGATCGAACATTCCAGTCGATGGTCTCTTTTTGAAACTCTACTGCTTTCTTTAGTAGAACGACGCAGTCTGCGAGGTTCCTTGGTTCCTGAATGACTGGAGGGCTGCGGATGCGAATAGTTCCGCGTGTGATGCCGTCCTTGTCCCGATCCGTAAGAGTCTGTCTTCTGCTTCGTATTGCATCCAGTTTTCCTGCGTCGTGGTGCGTGAGTTCCTTGCCCACTACGATCGGTTTTCCACCTTCCCGTAACTAGCCAGCTGTGTCAAGAAGTGACCTGTGCAGCATAGCGGATTGAGGGAGTAAGACGTGTTCCTGTACTACATCTTCCATTTTGGAAAAGGGCGCCCCTGGAGGTTCGCCGGGGTTTTCCGGTGATTTATCCGGTCGTTGTCAGAAATATGACGCTGGTAGATAGTGTCTTGCTCTCGCTACTCTGGCTTCAAAAATTTTAGGTTTGAAGTTTCAGCCACACCTTCATTCTTCCCTGAAGATGAGGTGGATCCGCGACTTCTGTGCCTTTCCTTAGATGGAGGCGTAGATGGAGACCTTCTGGAGTCCCTGCTTCTGCGTTCATGCCGAGACGGGCTTCGAGACCTTTTCCGGCTTCTCTTTTGTATCTCCGGTGTCTGGCGACTGCCGACTGCATGCCGACTGTGCTTTGTCGTGTGGCGTTCGTAGCGGCGATCTTGAGTCGATCTTTTTTCCGACTGGCAACTGGATGCAACTGACGATTGTCGAAACGACTCCTCGTCCTGTCGTTGATCGAAGCGTCGATCATAAAATACCGGCAAACGGCGTTTACAGTGGTTTGAAATCGACATAACTTCGGGAAAACACACACAACCACCAGCCAGAAACACACGGTGAATTCCACACCTGTTCATCTTCTTCAGAAAATATGTCAACAACACAAAAAACGTACGAAAACTACATGTCTAAAGTTCGCAAATTCCAGATTTAAAAAACACGCGCGTGGAGGGATGCATCACTGATCTTCATTTGCCATCTGGATACCCCACTTAGAGTCAAGCTTGGCATCCAGCATAGGTGCCACCAATCTGTGAATGCCTTTGTACGTCGGTCTCGTGATGTTCATTAATGGATGTTTAAGTGTTGTGAATCGCCTAATCGCCAAAGACTCCAGGGCCCTCAAATGTGCATCGTTGTGAGTGTTGGAATTCATCAGAATGGAAACCTTGTCCCAGGCAATGGGGTGTTGTGTTCTCAGATGGTGTTGAACGATTCCATTCCGACAATCTCCCTTAATCTCCCTTGAAGACAAACGACCATCTTGTGTCGAGCTTCCCCCCCCCCTCCTGTCACTGTTTATGAGACAGCGAGTATTTCACCCGGATACTTGCCGACGCCTAGTCACCTTGCCAACCAGAGAGGATTAGTGTACCGTGTTCCTTGCCAGGAATGTGATTCCATCTACATCGGAGAAACCAGAAGAACCCTCCTTCAACGCATCAAAGAGCACGAAACTGCTACCATTAAGGGAGATCGTCGAAATGGAATCGCTCAACACCATCTGAGAACACAACACCCCATTGCCTGTGACAAGGTTTCCATTCTGATGAATTCCAACACTCACAACGATGCACATTTGATGGCCCTTGAGTCATTGACGATTAGGAAATTCACAACACTTAAACATCCATTAATGAAGATCACGGGACCGACGTACGAAGGCATTGACAGATTGGTGGCACCTACGCTGGCTGCCAAGCTTGACGCTAAGTGGGGTATCCAGATAGCAAATGAAGATCATTGATGCATCCCTCCACGCGCGTTTTTGAAATCTGGAATTCACGAACTTTAGACATGTAGTTTTCGGACGTTTTTTGTGTTGTTGACATTTTTTCTGAAGAAGGTGAACGGGTGTGGACTTCACCGAAAATTCAAAGGAACTTTGTTGTGTTTCTGCCCGGTGGTTGTGTGTTTTCCCGAAGTTATGCGTCGATCATGGGACTGATGTCTGTCGTAATCGTTTACGCCCGACTGAGTCGCCGTTGGCGTCCTTGGTTTCTCGTGTTGTACTCCGACCTCGCCTGGCGTTTGGAGAAAGCCGATGTTGACTGTGTTGTGAACGGGAAATGTTTCGTTAGCTGGAAACTCCATTCCTGGTAAGAAGACTTGATTTCCGTACTGGGAGAGACTTGCTTCCAGATCCGCGTTGATGGGGGCATCGAAGTTGTCTTCTCCCTCTTGTTGATGCACTTGCTCGTGCGCGACTGAGTTGCCACGTAGCTGCTCGCGTTGGTGACTGGGTCCAATGTCCCTGACGTGCTGGGGTCCCTGAAAATCGCCTTCTCGATGGGTCTCAGTCGTTGGTCAAATTTCAGATCCCATGATGAAGACAAATTTGCTTCGGACGTAGTAATACGCAGGTTAATGTTGTTAAACATTGTCATAATATTAGCCTGCATCTCCGCAATAGCGTCGAGTGTCGTCTTGCGGCTGGATTTTTGCTTGGCTGCCGGCGTCGAACCTCCGGATTCGCTGCTGTGGCTCCGGTTCAAGACGCTGGAAAGAAGAAAATCGTTCTTATCGAGCCATTCACGTAAGAGACGGTCATCCAGAGAACTTGATTTTCTTCCGTTTTCGAGATTCCGTTGACGTTCAGCTTCCTTTGTTCCATTCTTTGTTCTGAGTGTTTCCACGTTCGCCGGAAACCTTCGCGGGAAGTGGCGTCGTACTCCTTGCAAATGTCACACAAAACTTCGTCAAAATCGCATTCCCGCCACTTGTGGCAGGTAGGATGGCGATCACTGGGGGTGAGTCGATGACGGCAGGTTCCATACACGATTCCCGACGACCTTATGACAGCATGCACGGGCGCAGTAGTGGGGAGAAAAACTGAGCGACTGTCCTCAGCGCTGCCGACGAAAAAAGTGACGATTTAGGTCAGGAGGAGCAAGCACTCCAACGGCCATCGCCCGAGGGCGAACTGGGTGTAGCATAGAAATGTCTTTGGAGCATGGGCAGTTGGGAGCTTAAAGCTCATGTATAGCTAAAAGTGAGGCGAGTAATTTTGGAAGATGTAAAAACTTGATTTGGAGCCTTTTTTGACAACAGGCAGTGACTAACAAACATTTTATTTAAACATTGTCTAGCTTTGTGAGAATGGCAAGCTGCCCCCAGCTCGCCATTTCCCACCCAGCTG
>JAHWFP010187956.1:15752-27477 GCA_023313725.1 Lithobius niger | reverse complement strand
CCCCCATAAGAAAATTACCTCTCCCTCTGATAAGTTGTGCGACCCAATACTGTATTATGAAGTACTGAAATACCAGGTATGATATGGCACATATCCTGATTTTGGAATGGAAACGGTGAATCATTACGAGGTATTTAAGAACTGTTTACCCCAAACCTGGGGGGGGGGGGCTGTAACTAAAGACTGGTGCATTTCCGGACCCATGTTTATAGGACTTTTTCTTCTTATCTTTGATCACACAGCGGACCCTCAAAATATTTGACACCAATTTCCGAACACCCTGTATATATAAATATATACCGCCCGTTAAGTTTTTAATGATTAAGATTGGGAACCTGCATAAAGGCGACTGTATACCAAGACTGACAACAATAACCTACTTCTCTGTCCACGAACTGCGAGCTTCTCTGTTTGTGTGGACAAACTCGTTGTTGCCTCGTATGTTGAAGTGTGTGTTTGGTTTCTGTTTGAGTTGTTTGATTACTGTTTTGTTAGCGCCTTGTAGTTGGGCGTACGGCTTCGGGCCCAAGCTCTCGTTCAATAATTTCAATTCAATTCAATTCGTTGTCGCCTACGGTACGTGAACGGTTTTAGGCATTTGTAAATGGTTGTATATGTATAACTCATGGGCTCTCTTCTCCTATGTGTCTATTCACATGAGTGTGTCAATTTATATGTATGTTTACGACTAGTATCGTACCCTGCTTCAACCGGAGATTTGTTTGGCCCGTGGTTGTTTCCCAGTATTTTCTCAGTGCTGCCAGATCGTCCACTGCCAACAGTCGATTTTTGTTTGTGTAACACTCCCCCTATCCGCCAATCCTCTCCCTCCCCTTTCTCCTCCTCATTTTATCCCGTCCTCTCCTTCTCGTCTTGGTTTCCTTCCCTTTCTCCTCTTTTCTATACGTAGTTGAACACGTACCCGGCTCCCGGCTCCCGGGCCCCGTGCTCTTTTGTTTGTTCTCTTCTAGGTTCAGTTAATGCGTAATCGTATGCTTAATGGTAACAGCTCACTCCCCCCCCCCCCACTCCCAGTCTTTCGCTATGACTTAAGCGATGCGTACCGTGTGAAAAGAAGTGTGCATAACGTCATGTAATACTTGCCCTTGAGATTACCACAGTGTTTAGTTAGAAGGATAATTGTTAGAGCAAATTGTTAGTCGAGGCAACAATATGCCAATTTCAACTTCTTTTCAGGGCAACAACGCCCCAGTTTCAACTTCATGCCAAAGAATTGACACACTCGCACGTTTTTATTGTTCCCCTTACGGGGGTCGTTGCGGTTGCTTCATTTCTTCTATGAGACTTTGGTTTATAATGTAAAGAAGAAGAAGAAGAAGATTATGTACTATGCGTACGTAGTCATTCCCGCTTGACCTTGCGTCATCCCAACAACGTCAGCTAATAGCCGCGTAACACATTGTCCAGCAACAAACGAGTCCAAACAATAATCAAAATCGTGCCTTTTATTATTGTATTAAAAAAGGCTGTTGCGTATTTAAACACAGAGCTGTACAAGTAACTAAACCATGCGCAATGGCTGTTTGCTGTGACGTCACCATGAGTTAGCCAATGACGAAGGAGAACAACGGCTATTTGGCCTTCTGATTGGACTAGCCCAGTCACGTGATGTGCACGTCACAGCAAACAGCCATGGCACGTGGTATACTGTATCTTCAAAGAAATAAACACCTGAATACAGGAATGAGAAAGAAATTAGTTGGCGAACCGTGTAAACAAATGCATACAGCGATCGAACAAAGCCATTGGTTAGCCATCGGCCGACCGTCACCAGTTAAAACTAAAAGTAACTCTTAGCCACGTAGTTTTAGACCGTTTGTTATCACCTGAAATTACAATTCTTCATCACGTCAGCATGTTAGTGACTGGATAACAGAAAACACCCATTATTTGCTGTGATCAGCACATATTGACGAGCGAATGTCGGACACCATGATGGATTTGCGGCAGGCAGGGATCTACTACTACAGTACCGACCGGATCTTGGATAAAAAAGTAGCATACAAATCTGGGTTGGGCAATATGGCCGCCGAAAACGCCGCTGATACCAAGGATGCTTCCATATATATTCATATGGTTTGGCAATATGCGCTGTTTGCAATGCTATTACCGGGGGCTCCGCCAGTTCCGCTCACACGATGGCGCCACCAGCAAGTTAAAGTTAGCGGTGGCGCCGAATTAGTATTGTGGTGATAAGGGAAAGGCTGCGCCGATTGCTTGTTTCGTGCTAGGATTCAAAACGTTTGGCAACAGAACAAATTCCTTTGAAGAAGATTCGTGCAACACTATAGGCTTAACGTCTGGATACGAGAAATCTCACGAAATGATCGGAGTTGACAAAAAAAAAGATGTTGATTTGGAACCTCACTTTGCACCGGTTAGATCAGTGTATGTCCACAAACTAGCGGTAGCATTGGAATGCATGCACGCATCTGACAAACACTGTCAATGTATTAACTAAGTTTTTTGTTAATCCTAGATTTACACCCGCTTCAGACGGACACGTGTTAATTTAACTGTGACCAGTTTTTGCCTCGTCATGATTTGATTGTCGAAAGTAATAGAACTGCCGAAATCACGAGACGGCAACTGTCGATTTAACAGTTGGCGTAGTCCAACAGTTTTTGGTGTGAGTTATGTGGTTAATTTTAGACACGTGAGGCTAAACTCTTCTTATTTTTGCTTTATTTATACTAATTAAAAAAATTAAACGTGTTTAATTCAATATTTCACAATTATTTTGTTTGTTTGGCTATTCGGCAGCTGAATCTGGCTTGCCTGCGTTACTTGTTGTTGCCTAGCAACCAGTAGGCGAGAATGCGAATGACGCGTTGCGTTGCGAACCTTGTTTTCAAATAGTTTTTAAAAATACTTCTACCGGAGCAAACATTTTCTCACCTCACTACGTTATGAGAGGAACCATAAATTATCTTTCTTCATTATTAAAATTATTTTATTTGCTTTACGTAGCCGTAACAACGTCTCGAAACGAGACCGTATCACATCATGCCCATTGAATTCAATGCTAATGCACCGACGAGCTCGACCGATCGTGATCGCAGCGCCACTCGCGACTGGAACTGTCCCTGCCCCAAGCTCTTAGCATTGCACTGCCTAACCATATGAAATATATATGGAAGCATCCTTGCTGATAGCTTCCGCACAAAAATGCTTCCTTTCTTGAAACACTTTCTGTATAAACGAGCACGTCGCTATGTGCTGTCGAGAAATTTATTAGCCCCGTGGCAAAAAACACAGAAATTATTTATTTGTACGTGTTAGCTATTTTCTGGGTGATTACTGGGATTAGGTTAGTGAATTTCTAGCTTTTTTGTCAGTTGTCACCAATTAGCAGTAGACTGCGGGACTCTCCGTACAGAAATTCACCGATGCGAATTGCTAGCCAATTTCCGAACAGACCTCGAAGAAATGGAGTTGGTCTCTCGTGGCGGCCATTTTGTCTGCCCGCCTAATATTGTTGTAGGTCGGGCTGGATAGTGTACAGGCCATGCGTCAGGAAAGTGTCACGCGCATCTATCTATCTATCTATATTTGTGACGCAGAGCTGAGTACGTGGCGTGTAACAATTTGGTAGAAGTGCGTGTCGCTGGAGCCACTGTCCCGCTAGCTCATTCGCCAATCACTTGAAAGCTACCTTCTGCTATGTTAAGCTCTGTCAACAAAATAGATAATATGTGTAAATTAATTATTAATAAAACCAGTCTTCACTTACTTCCATTTAAGCAGTTTCCGCATTTCAAGCTGCAATGGATGTGGAAGCTGGAAGAAGAACGTAAGCATAATTTTTACATATCTGTATGGTGATGTTGATACATTTTTTGTCTGTAATCCTTAGCTGTATGGCTATCGATCCGACTCAATGTATTTCGCTGTGGCTGTAAGATTCTGCTCTTGTTCCGGTTTTATGTTGTTTTGTTGTAGTTGCTATAGGCTAGGTTAGTTCAGTTACCTTGGCTAAAATACCACAGGACAGTCAGCGATGTTGGGTATTTATGGAATTTAAGCGAACTACGCTAAATCGTACAATTTTGGTACGTACCGACCTGAATCTTCATCCTCTTCTCATTTCACGTTACAAAAATGGGGGAAAATGTTTTTTTGGTTATATAAACACGTTTTTTAGCTCTCCAAACACGTTTGTTAACCACGTAACACGGTGGGCCCGGCCGTGTAAAGCGGCGGCCATGTTCCGGGATTCAGTGTAGCACGAAAAGTTGGCATCGCGAAAACGGAAAGTAATGTTCCAAACTATGTTGTCTGCGTTTTTTGTTATTTTTTTTTAGGTTATGTTAGGTAGGTTAGGTAATTTCCGTTTCCTTTTATTGCGATGCAAATCAGGTTTTCTCGTTACTCTGTCTCTTGCGATATGGCCGGCGCTTCAACACGATCGTAACTATCGTTTTACGTGTTTTCAATGTTTTTTTTTATACCTTAAAACACGTTTTCCCCCGGTTTTTAATGTGATTTGGCAAGAGGATGATGATATGTGTTGATTAGTAAAAAAAAATTGAGTGATTTGGAGTGGTTCGCTTAAACTCCATAATTGCCCAATGTTGCAAGTGGGGAACTAGTTTCACAATAATGCTACGAATCGGAACCACGATAATCAGTTTGCCTAATAGTACCCCACTAGTCACTGGCTCAAGAAAGGGGTTGTGACCATGGGTTTGTTGACCTTAGATGGCCTCAGGCCACAACAAGGGATGTTATATAATAAAGTGCTAGCCAGACTAACAGTATTATATATTGTCCTCAAAATAATCAAACGCTTTATCATTTATTACCCTACTTTTTTTTAATTATTTTTTCCTATTTTTAAAATGTTTTAAATTTGTTAACCTAAATTTAACCTAAAGTCTAATGGTTAGAATTAAAGACTGGCCTTGTGAGAATACAAGACAGCATCCTACACCAATTTGAAATAATGAAAAGACAACTATCCCGACTGGGCCTCGAATCCAGGACTTCCCTAACTCTAGACCGGGTACTTTAACCACTCCGCTACTGGGGCGGACCATAACTACAGACTCCAGTCAAGCTTAGTTAAGCAAGTTACTTGTGTCATTTTCCAGTACAGAGGCCAAGAAGCAAGTTACTTCCCCCTGGTCAAACTCGGGACTTGACACCCGTACCTCGAACCATGTTTCAGTGCTGAAAGAGTCAGCAAGCGGTCCAGTGCTTGAGGGAAACGTGTCGAGGCATTCTGTTTATATCTTTGTAAATTTTGGCCGAGCGAGCAAATTGAGTGAGGTCGACTACTCGACTGTGTTTGGTTTTTGTATGTCTGCTTTTCTAGTTGTGAGTGTGTTTCTATGTTTGAGACATGATAACTTTCGCAGTTTTGTTCTGGTTTGGTTGAAATTTCATGATAAGGAAGCTAGTGCATGAAATTCAACCGTTCGAAGATAAATTCATACCTCAAAAATTTTAGCGAGATTTTCACGTTTTCTGTTGGATGGCTAAACCGATTTTTAGAAACGGCTGTAAGGTAGCTCGATATGCAGGCTAGTGGCCCAGAAACAACAAAAAGCCACACGTTATGTTGTATCATTCTTATTTATTTTAAGTACGAACAAAATTAATGGTTTATTTATTATGTAAAAAAATATAAGTGAACGGTATTTTAGTGTGAAAAATCTGCAGTAAGACAAATGGTAAAAGAAAAGCATTACTACTGTAAATTACACCCTATTTGAAACAATGTGGTCGTTTCTTTTATCGTTTATACACCAAATCTTGGGCGTGGTGACAGTGCTACCCAGATGCGCTCGACAGATCGAGTCTGGATTCATTTGCAGAGCACTGGGAAGAAATACGTGGAGCACTGGGTAGAAATCATATACATAGATGAAGTGATTACGAAAAATACTCAAAATTAAATTTTATTCGGGTAAGACATGAAGCACTAGATTTGGTAACATAGAAAGGAGGGCTAACATCCTTCAATTGGATTTCTTTTTCCCAATATAGAATATTATTTATTTAAGTTTAAATTAATTTCTTGGAATATTAACGGATCATGAACTGGCATTTTTATAAAGAGAAATAAATCTATATGAGGAGCTGTAGTTTTGACGCGCGCCCAACCGAATGAGAGATAGACAATTTTGCTAATTATTCTAATTCCAAATTACTAGGATCTTTTACATGCCATAATCGACATGAGCATGAGGCGTCACGAAGCCCTACTCTTCGCGAGAATAGCAGGGGTGGCTAAGGCCTGGATCGAACTGAGGACCTCTTGCACATGAAATGGTTGTGCTACCTTGCCCAATTTACAGGGTGGCCCATAAAAAAGGAACACCGCAAATATTTATGGAAAAAAAAGTGAAAATACGGACCACTTTATTCGACTTAGAATCGCATGTTCTATCCAGATATCTGGGTCATATTTTACCGTTTTTTTTCACCGAATTGGACTTAGAAAATATTTGCGATGTTCCTTTGTTTAAGGGCCACTCTGTATTTAGGAGCGGGGAAAGCCGAGGGTTTCAAACCCGGAGACTTCCGATCATCGCGTGGGGCCAAGTTAACGTACCAAATTGGCCAGAAGACGTCCCACAGCTGCTGATACAGGATGGTAGTCTCTCACACTAACCTACTCTGTACTGAATGTTAGGGACTCTGCCAGGTTCCTCTTTCCAAGGACAGACTGATCAACTTCTTCAGGCAACTAGGCTTAGCTCTGCCACAACTCAGCCGCGATGAACATCAATCCAATCTTGGGCACAGTTGTGTAAGAAATTCCTTGAATCTTTTAACGGGGCCCCACTATTCTTACGTGCAGTTGAGCGGGATGAGCTCAGGTTTGAACCCGAAACTGTAGGCATGTGAGCAGTGACGGCACTATGAGCCAGGATGGGCCATGACCCGCTTTCCCCCCTCCCAGATATAACGGCCCCCTGCGGTCCCTCCAACCATCATAAAATAAAATAAAATTGTGTGTTTGTTTTTGTATTTTATTGCATATTAATGTTACATTATTATTAGATACTTTGCAGCATATATGTAGCCTAATTTATTTTGTGTGTTTATGGGGTGCATTTTAGAAAAAAAATGGACTTTATTGAAGCTTACGTTACGTTCAGGTTGAATTAAACGGAATAAAAGTGCCCAATGAGGCTGCCGTGCCGTGACAAAAAAGTCCTTGGTCCACTCTGTTTCCAGATGTGTTCTCTATCATCCCCCCCCCCCCCCCAAAAAAAAAATCACAATTACGTCCTGGTGCCGTCACTTCATGTGAGGCAGTCGTTTTAGCCATCATGGCACAACTGAATTCTTTACTCCATCCCACACACAGATGGAGGCAGTTTCAGGTCAATCAAACACTTGACCTTTACAATTGACTTTGTTGAGGATTCACAATACCATTTGAAAATTCCAAATAAGTTTGTTTCATATTTTACTCATTTTATGAATGATGTGGTTACCTTAGGCCCTCATCCCCCCACCTCCACACACAGTTGGAGGCAGATCAGGTCAGTCAAACAGTTGACCTTTACAATTGACTTTGTTGAGGATTCACAATGCTATTTGAAAATTCCAAATAAGTTTGTTTCATATTTTACTCATTTTATGTATGACGTTTACCTTTGGTCCTCATCCCCCCACCTCCACACACACCGGAGCTGCGACTGCTTTTGTCGCATTGGCGACCTCTGTGCTGGTGCCTTCAGGAAACTTGCTTTAAGGCGTCGGATAATCCGGTTGTTAGGGGTTACTCTGTCTACCGTCTGGATGCAGACCCTGTGCCACGTGCACATGGTAGTGTTGCAGTGCTGGTTCAACACTCTCAGCCGCATGCCAGTGTACCTCTGCACACTAGATTTCAGGCGGTAGCAGTTCGAGTTTCTTTCAGCTTCGATATTACTGTCTGTTCGGTTTATTTACCACCGGATGAGGTCTTTGGGGTTGGTGACCTGGAGGACCTGGTTCGCCAGCTTCCTGCCCCGTTCCTCTTGCTGGGCGACTTTAACAGCCACAACGTCCAGTGGGGAGGACCTAATACTGACAACAAGGGGAGGATCCTGGAGGAGTGGATGCGGAGGGGGTTCGTTTGCATCCTGAACGATGGAGCTATGACAAACTGTAACCTGGCCACGGGCAATTGGTCTGCGGTGGACTTAGCCTTTTGCTCGCTGGCCATCCCAGTTCACTTCGCTTGGGGTGTCACTGCCGATCTGCATGGAAGCGATCACCTCCCCATTGTGTTGTCCACAACACAAGGGGGTTCTGTGGCTTCCTGGCCAGCCCGGTGGGCGCTTAAACGTGCTGAATGGTCAGCTTTTGCTTAGGCTGCTGTATTTCAGCTTGCGGTTGAGGACTTTCGGTTGAGGACTCATTTCGCTGTTGTGGCCCTTGCTGCTGCTAATGCTACTATCCCGCGTACGTCCACACAGCCGCGGCGGGTTCCTGTTCCATGGTGGACACCTGCTTGCGGGCAGGCTATTCAGGCCCGCCGGCGAGCGTTGCGTGCATTTACAGTCAGCCCAACTACTGACAACTTTGTCGTCTTTAAGCACTGTCGTGCCCGTGCCAGGGATGTCATCCGTGAGGCTAGACGTGCTTCGTGGGCAGCTTGTGTTTCGTTGATAACGCGCTCCACGCCTTCTCAGCAGGTGTGGCGGAAGATGCGCCAGATCTCGGGGAAGGCCGTGTCTTCCCCGGTTTCACAGCTGAAGGTGGCAAATACCGTGATCTCTTCTGTGCCGGATATCGCCGACTGTCTTGCGTCTGCGTTTGCGCAGGTCTCGAGTGATAACCATTATGATCCTGGTTTCCTCGGGATTAAGCGTAGAGAAGAGGCTCACTCTCTTGACTTTCGCTCCGATAGGCTAGAGGAGTACAATTTGCCGTTTACCTGGCAGGAATTTGTTTCAGCTTTGTCCAAGTCGTATGACTCCGCCCCGGGGCCTGATGATGTTCACTATCAACTGTTGAAACATCTGCCTCTTGCCTCCCAGCAGTTCTTGCTGGGGATGTTCAACCGTGTGTGGGCAGAAGGTTCTATTCCAGCAGCGTGGAGGACGGCAGTGGTCATCCCGATTGTAAAACCGGGCAAAGACCCTACTTCTCCTTCCAGTTATCGCCCAATCGCTCTGACTAGCTGTGTCTGTAAACTTATGGAACGGATGGTCAGTGAGCGGTTGGTCTGGGTGTTGGAATCACGGGGATTCTTATCTGCGTCCCAGTGTGGCTTTCGACGGTTTCGGTCGACTATCGATCATCTAGTTGCCCTTGAAATCGGATGTGAGGGAGGCTTTCCGCTTGCGTCAACATCTGGTTCAGGTTTTCTTTGACTTGGAGAAGGCTTATAATACGACCTGGCGTTATGGGATTCTCCGTAATCTCTATGACTGTGGCTTGAGGGGAGAGATGCCACTGTTGCTTTCCGCTTACCTCTCGGGCCGTTCTTTTCGCGTTCGTGTCGGGGCGACGCTTTCCCGCCCGTTTGTCTTAGAGAATGGCGTGCCTCAAGGTGGTGTTCTTAGTGTCATCTTGTTTGCTATTGGGATCAACCCCATTGCTCAGCAGGCCGCTGTTCCCCAGTCATTGTTTGTCGATGACTTCGGCCTGCGCTTTCGGGCAACTCGCATGCAGACCTGCGAGTGGCAGCTACAGCTGGCGATTAACAAAGTCCAGACCTGGGCGGTCAGTGATGGTTTCCGGTTTTCTCCGGACAAGACTGTGTGTGTCCACTTTGCCGCCAATGAACACTGCATCCAGATCCTTGCCTGTAATTGGGACAGGCAAAGATTCCTGTTGTCCCACAGGCACGTTTCCTGGGTCTGGTGTTCGATTCCAGGTTATCTTGGCTTCCACACTTGCGTCAACTTAAGGACAAGGCTTTGCGGGCGCTTAACATCTTGCGGGTTCTGTCGGGCACTTCATGGGGTGCCGATCGCACTGCCATGTTGCGCCTCTACCGAGCCCTTGTCCGCAGCAAACTTGATTATGCGTGCATGGTCTATGGTTCAGCTAGTGACTCGACTCTCCAGATGTTGGACACTGTGCATCACAGTGGCCTGCGTCTGGCGACTGGGGCATTTCGAACGTCTCCAGTGGTCAGCCTCTATGCTGAGGCCTCAGAGCCACCTTTGTCCATTCGTCGGCGACAGCTTGCCATTCAGTATGCTTTGTGGTTGCGTGCTGTGCAATCCAGTCCTGCTTGGTCCATGGTTTTTGGGCCAGACTTGCGAGTCGGTAGACGCAGTGTGGGTAAGGGTGATTTCCGCGATAGGCTCCAGCAGTCCTGTCAGGAAATAGCCTTTGAAATACCCTGCGTCTTGAGGTTTGGTGGGATGCCAGTGGCCCCTTGGCTTGTCCCACGTGGCATTTTCATTTTCGCTCTGGCGTCCCTCCCGAAGGGTTCCACTCTACCAGCAAGATACTTGCAGGAGTTCCAGCGGCTGTGTTCTCAGTACGCCGGTTATCAGCGGCTGTTTACTGATGGGTCGAAGTCAGACGATGGCGTGGCGTGTGCTTGTGTGTGTAAGGGAGTCATGGTTGCCCATCGCCTTCCATCAGGCTATTCTGTGTTTTCTGCAGAGCTTTTGGCTCTCGGTTTGGCAGTGGAATGGATCCTTGACCTTCAGGGCACGCATTTCATTGTCTTTAGCGATTCCATGAGTGCCCTGGAGTCCTTGGCGAATTACAATCCTCGGAACCCCTTGACACAACGTGTCCAAGCTTTGTTTTCCCGCTTGCCTGGCCGGCGGAAAACCGTGCTCTTCTGCTGGATCCCGGGCCATGTTGGGATAGGTGGAAATGAGCAAGCGGATTCTGCAGCGAAAGGGGCCGTTTCTGGCCCGCTCCGGAGGGATCTCGGCCTTGTTCCCTCAGACGCCTTTCCAACTCTGCGTCTGAGGTTACACGCTTTTTGGCAAGCCTTGTGGGACAGCCAAGTCGGTAATAAGTTGCGTGCTATTAAAGGCACTGTTGAGGAATGGCACTCGGCGTGTCACCGCAGTCGCCGTGAGGAGGTGGTGTTGGCCCGTTTGCGCGTAGGTCACACTTGACTTACTCACTGTTTCCTTTTGCGGGGGCTTGACCCTCCTGAATGTTCTTGGTGTTGACAGCCACTTACGGTCTGGCACTTCCTTGTTGATTGTCACCATCTTGATGGTGTTCGTCGTCGTTTCCATCTTCCGCATGACATTGTGCGTCAATTGGGTGATAAGTCTGTCCTCCTGTCCGGTGTTTTTCAATTTTTGCAGGAGGTACAGATGTATGACAAGATTTAGATTAGGGGTTTGAATAACATCTCTGTAATGTGTGGTGCAGTGGCAACCCGGACCACTGCACTGTGACTGAGGTTGGCGCTAATGACCAAGTTGTCGACGCGCCATTAAGCCTCAATCCCCCCACCTCCACACACAGTTGGAGGCAGATCAGGTCAGTCAAACAGTTGACTTTTACAATTGACTTCGTTGAGGATTCACAATGCTATTTGAAAATTAAAATAGGTTTGTTTCATATTTTACGCAGTTTATGAATGACGTTTACCTTTGGTCCTCATCCCCGCCCCCCTCCACACACAGTTGGAGGCAGATCAGGTCAGTCAGACAGTTGACCTTTACAATTGACTTTGTTGAGGATTCACAATGCTATTTGAAAATTCCAAATAAGTTTGTTTAATATTTTACTCATTTTATGAATGACGTTTACCTTTGGTTCTCATCCC
>JAHWFP010187956.1:0-11742 GCA_023313725.1 Lithobius niger | reverse complement strand
CCTTCTATTCAATTAACTGCCATATTCTTTATTTACTACTTAAAATCCTTCAATTCAATTAACTGCCGTATTCTTTAATTACTACTTAAAATCCATTCTAGTTAATTATTTTTTATTTTCCATTCTGAAATACCCTTTCCAAGCTGTCGACACGCCATTAAGCCTTAATCCCCCCCCCTCCCCCCTTCCCAGTTCGTTGACTAACACTTAATCCAATATTCTTAATTCCAGTCAATTCTCAGGCAATTCAGGAAATTTTTAATCGGTTGCATCCTATTCTACCTAATTCAATCAAAGGCCAGCAAAATTTCGGCCAAATTCCTGTTAAATTAGCAAATTGCCTGGAATTAAGCAATTTTGAAGAAATTGTTGCCTAAGTCGCGTGGAATTGACCTGAATTGGCTGTAATTACGTGTGGAATTCACGTCAAACGAAATAAAACGGCATCTAAAAATTAAATCAAAATCAAATCAAACCAAATCAGTTATTTTTAGTCTGTTGAATGACTTGGCAAGTCAAGTCAACTTGCACGGAAAGTGGACTGACTGATGGCCCTTTCTATAGTCTGTTCCACATTATGTTTTCAGAAAACTAACTGTATGACACCACGTTTTCTTCCACTACGAGTGCAAAAACATGTAAATATCCCACTCGTAGACTCTGACAGTAACTGTGTAGAGCCCGCAATTGTGATATCCACATGTTTTTGCACTCGTAGTACAAGGAAACGTGGCATCATACGTTTAGTTTTCTGCAAGCATAATGTGGAACAGACTATACCAAGTTATTTTGCTAGGTGGAGAACTAGCGAAGTTAAGTTTATCCAAGTCAGTGGCGTTGGATAGTGTTAAGTGATCTACACGGAAATGCGTTAGTTTGAAATTGACTTGTGCTTATCGTCGGGGGTCTTCGAAATTACTTGTGGAAATAAGTATTACGGGAATACTAATTGTGGAAGTGCTACACTGACCAATTACTGAAAACGGTGTAGGCTGTAAACGACCAGTGGCGATGCTGGCATCTGAAATGCTGAAAAACTAATTGCTTATAGCGGAGTCTCTCACACTGATTCTAAACAGCAAGGTACTGCTTTGGTCAATGACGGTCATTAAAAGGTAAACAAAGAGGCCACGTTCGAAATAATCAGTTACATAGTTAGTGATTCGAAATAGTTAGTGGTGGCACCTTATAGGAACTAAAGAAATGCTAAACACAGTCAGGGATTTCGTATATTATTTAAAAAAAAAATTCAAATAACAATGGTGATACGTTTCTACAGCAGGGTTATCGTTTATTTGCAAAGTTTCCGTCATATTGCTGTCATGCATTCTTGGTGAATTAGTTGTTGCAGCCGACTTCGAAAAGTGTTACAAATTCTCAATTCCGGATACCGGATTCAAACCGGACAAGAGTACACTTGTGACAAAACGAACTCTAATTTGAACTCCAATTCCATGGAACAATAATAGTGTCATACCAACTCCGCTATGCACATGCATACACGAATATCACTAATCAAGCAAACTAAACCCTTGGGTATTTTGCACATTAAAACTACATATACAAACATGTACATGCATAAGAACTAGAACGTAAACTCACAAAACAGTTACAAAACAAACAACGTAAACAACAAAACGCTTGCAAAATTGAAAAATCAAAATTTACACGCATAAAATGAACACATTTAATAAGTATTCATACTAAATAGAACTAAAACTGAATCCAACAAACACACAATTTTCAAACACAAATTACTTTCATTTTCTAACATTACGAGACGAGTGACTAAAAAAAATCCTTGTTCCCTGAGAATGGAGTTCAAACTGTAGTTCGTTTCGTTCGAATGAACTCTAATTCCGTTTTTATTTGTATATCTGCACTAATGTGAGTTCCATGGGGATACGAGCGCTAATGTTTTTTTTTCTAAACGTCAAAGCCATTGTTTGTTACGTTAATTTAACTATGATTTAAACTTGGAGTAATTCATCAAAGTCATTATAAAAAATAATGTAAAGATTGTGGGGTAGGCTAGATTTATTCTCGTCCAAACTGCGAAAATGGGTTATTATAGCTGAACACAAGCAGGAGGTATATGTATAGCTTACACTAGGTTGGCATGACGTAAGAGTTAAAGGTACACTTAACCAGCCCAAGTGGTCTATAGTAACTGACAGAATTTACGCTTTCAATAAATAAATAATTTTTATTTTGCTCAAAGAAATTTACAGTACAAGGTTACTTAATTTACGCCAACCATATATACAGGGTGTTTCCGAACCCTATGCAGAAACTGTAAGGATGACTTACACTATACAAGTGAAGGTAAAAAAATCCTGTAAACATGTGTCCGGCAATACTTCCTGAGGGCACTGTGGCCCCTCGAAGGTGGCCATTAAAACCCGCCCCAACCTAATATTTCGGAAACCGTTTGAGCTACAGCAATAAGCCTTGGTATGTGAAGTAATAGTAATAACAGTTATTATTCCACTGTATTAGCAGATTAAATACACCTACGTGAGTACGTAGGGGATGAAATGGGGGGGGGGGAGACTACCCTCCTCCCTTTCTGTTTATCATTCAACATCTTTTTCAAGTTGTAATACCCGAAATGGATTCTCCAGAAAGAGGTACATAAAACGACCCTCTTGTGGAAAACCCTTAGGACTAACCGGTTTCAAAAGAAATGGAAAGATGGATTGACAGAAAACACTGATAGTTCAATTTGACCGAACAAACCCTTGTTACACGTAATCCACAGGAACTGGATGACTTCACAGGCCAAAAGAGGTACCGGTGAGGATTTTCATCACTTGCTATCAACCAGAACTGATCAACTGTCTCTGCCGCCCCCCTCCCCCTCCCCAGGCCTCAGGGACAAACTTTATGCGAACGTCATGCACATCACAAACATCAAGGCTGACGCTGTCTCACAGAGTTACGAACAAATTACGGAACACTACATTTAAATGAAGTGTTCAGAATGTCCTCCCCCCAGCCTCAATGCATGCTGCCATGCGTCGTCTCATTGACTGCCGTACCTATTCAAAGATACCAGGGGTAGTTCGTATCGTTTTGAAGCCAGCCACTATCCGCTCACGGAGTACCTCAACATCTGGAACTGGCTGTCTGTAGACGAGTGTCTTTAAATGCCCCCAAAGAAAGAAGTCAATGGGATTACAGTCTGGGGAACGTGCGGACCAGGCAATGGGTGCCCCTCTATCAGTCTACTGATTAGGGTAACCAGGCAAATCATGTTACAGAAAGTACAGGTATAGTTTTCACCATTCAGGGTCTGCGGCAGGAAAAATGGTCCTATCAAATGATCCCCCCCCCCCACTATTCCATCGCATCCATTCACAGAAAATGTCTGCTGGTGTCTTGATTGCACAGTTGCATGGGGATTTTCATATGCTCAGATGTGCTTATTATGAAAGTTCATAATAGAATCTCTCATAAACTGGACCTCTTCTGTAAACAGAACCATTAGCATGAAAAGGGGGTTCCTAGCACACTGTCCTAAGACCATCAGCAGAATTCCACTCTTGGTGCATGATCTCGGTCTACCAGTGCCTGCACCCGCTGAATATGGTATGGATGCACGAGTTGTTCATGCAGTGTTCTCCAAACAGTCGCGGATGAAACCCTTACTTCAGCAGCAATATGTCTTGTACTTGTTGATGGGGTAGGATAGAAGAATAGAATATAGTAGACGGCGGCGAGCCAAGGCTAAAACGATGGCGCCCAACCCCCCCCCCCCCCCGAAAAAAAAACAGAGAGAAACACCTTAAGAACCCTTGTCAAAACGTGCTTTGAAAGAGTTCAGACTGGTGGCAGCCACGACATAAGGTGATAGAGAATTCCAAAGGGGCATGACTCTTTCAGAGAAAAAGCGATGCCTGATGTTTAGCTTAGAATGGTTGCCAAGGAGCCTCAGGTTGT
The DNA here is from genome assembly GCA_023313725.1 of Lithobius niger. Taxonomy (NCBI): domain Eukaryota; kingdom Metazoa; phylum Arthropoda; class Chilopoda; order Lithobiomorpha; family Lithobiidae; genus Lithobius; species Lithobius niger. Next base: position 7,800 of record JAHWFP010187956.1, on the reverse strand, counting down.
GACCCCTGGTGTTGGAAAGAGCAAGACAGAAACAATCGGTAGGCATGACGTCAATGAACCCGTTTAGAATTTGGAAAGTAAGTATGACATCTCCACGGCTCTGCCGAGAAACAGCCGAAGATAGGTGAAGGTGGTTTAGGCGGTTCTGGTAGGGTAGGTTATAGTGGTCGACCGAAACCAAGTTTTTCACTTTCGGCCGAAACCGAAACTACTACCGAAACCAGTTATTAAATTTCGGTCGAAACCGAATTCATTACCGAAACTGGTAATTCGGTTTCGGCCGAAACTGAAACCCTCTACTGGAACTGGTACATCAGTTTCGGCCGAAACCGAAACCACTACCGAAACCGGAACCAGAACATAACCTGAATAATATCAGTTCTAATAATTAGACAAAAGCAAAGATAAAATTAAAAAAAAATCATGAGTGTGTGGTTTTTCGTAGACAGTCTAGATTGGAAGGCACAGCGCGTTTTACCAATTTTCCGCCCTACGCTGTGCAAATCCACGTGTGCCCTCTCACCAAGGAAACCATGTTGTGTTGGAGAGAGGATGTTGAGGTCATTACAGGTTTTAAGAAGATGGATGTGAACGAATCTTTCTAAGATTTTGGAAGCAACAGGTAGAAGACTGATAGGCCGACAGTTAGTGACTTCGTGGAAGGAACCACTTTTATGTATTGGAGTGATATTTGCATCTTTCCAGCTAGTGGGGAAGGTACAAGTACGGATAGAGGTGCAAAAAATTGTGTAGAGTGGGAGAGCGAGAGTAGCCGCACAGTTCTTTAGGAAAACTGGTGAGATACCATCAGGGCCCCGAGAGGAATCTTGCACTCAAGTGATAATAAAAGAGATTTTTACTGAATTGTACATGGCAGGAGGAGGAGCCAACGTTGAAGGTTTGAGTGTGGAAGCAAAGAAATTATTAAAAGTAGCGACAATATCGGCATCTGCGAGAATGACCTTTCCAGCGGCGTTCTTAAGGCAGTTGGTGGGAGTGGTTTTTTTTGTTCCTATTAATGTACTTAAACAGTAACTTGGGCTGGCGTTTGGCTTGCAGAATAAGCTTGCTTTCGTTAAGAGTCACGGGCCTGGCGAACGGTAACGGTAACGGGAGTAACGGTTGCCCATCGCCTTCCATCGGGCTATTCTGTGTTTTCTGCAGAGCTTTTGGCTCTTGATTTGGCGGTGGAATGGATCCTTGGCCTTCAGGGCACCCATTTCATTGTATTCAGCGATTCCATGAGTGCCCTGGAGTCCTTGGCGAATTACAATCCTCGGAACCCCTTGACACAACGTGTCCAAGCCTTGCTTTCCCGCTTGCCTGGCCAGCGGAAAACCGTGCTTTTCTGTTGGATCCCGGGCCATGTTGGGATAGCAGGGAATGAGTAAGCTGATTCTGCTGCGAAAGGGTTCCTTTCTGGCCCTCTCGGTAGGGATCCCAGCCTTGTTCCCTCAGACGCCTTTCCAACTCTGCGTCTGAGGTTACACGCTTTTTGGCAAGCTTTGTGGGACAGTCAAGTCGGTAATAAGTTATGTGCTATTAAAGGCACTGTTGAGGAATGGCACTCCGTTTGCATGTTGGTCACACTCGACTTACTCACTGTTTCCTTTTGCGGGGGGTTGACCCTCCTGAATGTTCTTGGTGTCGACGGCCACTTACGGTCCGGCACTTCCTTGTTGATTGTCACCATCTTGATGGTGTTCGTCGTCGTTTCCATCTTCCGCATGACATTGCGCGTCAATTGGGTGATAAGTCTGTCCTCCTGTCCGGTGTTTTTCAATTTTTGCAGGGGGTACAGATGTATGACAAGATTTAGATTAGGGGTTTGAATAACATCTCTGTAATGTGTGGTGCAGTGGCAACCCGGACCACTGCACTGTGACTGAGGTTGGCGCTAATGACCAAGTTGTCGACGCGCCATTAAGCTTCAATCCCCCCCCCCCTGGCGAATTTCAGAAACAGCTGCATTGATTGGGTGAGTGACAGAAGCGCGGACAGTGTTATTTGACAGTGTTATTTGACCAAGGGGGGCTGGAGTTAGACCCTTGGTTAGCTAAAGGTACAAAGTTAGTGACAATGTCTTGAATAAACTCATTAAGTAAAGAAAGTTGAGAGTCGACATCGAATTGGTCTAATTCAGAAGCCCAGTCAATGCAAGAGATAATTTCATTTATGAGAACGTAATCCGCCTTGCGAAAATTTCGGCGGGTTGTTTTAGCACAGTTAAGAGAGAAATCAACATTAATATCAAATTTCAGAATATCGTGGTCACTACGGCCAAGAGGAGCATGATGAGAAACTGAAGTGATTTGCAGTCCAGGAGAAGCGATAATAAGGTCAAGAAGACTGGACTTCTGGCCAAAACGATGCCTTGTTGGCCTAGTAACATGTTGGGAGAGATCGAAATCTTGCATGAAGTCAAGAAATTCTGAAGAAGCGCTAATTTTAGATTGAGTAGCAACATTTTCATCCCAGTTAATCGAAGGAAAATTGAAATCACCCATAAGGAGAGTAGGGAGGTGAGGTGAAGAATCCATAGAATGATTGAGAGTGGACAGCAAGCCAGGCCACTGCGTAGGAAGAGCATTACTGGGAATGCGGTAACAGCTGCACCCTATTTTAAAATTGTAAGAATTAGTGAGTTTGACACAACACCAGATGGTTTCCCATTCCCCAGATGGGTCGGTGTTGACATGAAGAAGGGAAGAAGGGATGCTGGAATTAATGTAGAGAGCAACACCACCGTGGGTGCCACCAGTCCTGTCACCACGATAAAGGGTGTAGCCAGAAATAGTCATCAAGGAAGAGTCAGTGGACGAGGAGAAGTAGGTTTCGGTAATACCGATAATGTCAGGTTTTTCAGTGGCGATTCGTATTTTGTATTCGTCGAACTTATTTGAAAAGCCCATGGAATTGAAATAGTTAACTTTGAGAGAATGGAAAGTTTTGTTCAAACGAGACTGTGAAAAATGATGTTCTCGGGAGGGCTCCGAGAAAGCCAAGCCGGTGTGGTGGTCTTGAGCCTGCACTGTGGCCATCATCGACAGGTGGAGTGCATGGTGCAAATACTGTAGGTGGTCGTCTGACTACCGTTGGTTTTGCTTTTGGGGGATATCAGATGAGTCCCGATACATCCTTCGCAAGGAAAGACTTCTTATCGGACGTAGGATATGTGAGAGGCACTGCAGAGACAGTCGTCCTGCTTAAGTGTGGAGGTTACTCTGGCCAAGTGACAGGGCTCCGTGTGTGTCGTGCGTTTTCGACAGTGGTGGCAAGGTTCTCAGGGGGGTTTTCATGGCTCAGGCGTTCCACCAGAATTTCACATCTGTATATGACTTCTCCTTGGGTCCGTACCCAAACCTCTGGCCGGTCAGTGAGACCCCTGTATTGCAGTTTGTTCCTCCTTTCGGACTGTGGAACTGGATGTCGTGCTCTGTTTCTGTAAGCTGAGTGGAGCTCCGCATACTGATGGTGTTCCATACAGTCACCTGGTTGATCTTGGAGTGGAGGCACGAGGTGAGCTCCTTGCTCACTTTCAGAGGGTGCTTGATGGTGACCCCACTCCGGAGGCTTGGCTCTTCTCGATCCTGACTCCAGTCTTCGATTGAGGTAAGCTTCGGTCTTCGGTGATCAGCTACCACCCCATTGTGTTCCTTTCTGGTGTACAGAAAAATCTGGAGTGCATGCTGGCTGGGTGGTTGGAGGAGTTTCTTGTGGGATGTGACTGGTTCTATCCTCGGCAGTTTGGCTTTCACAAGCATCGGGGGGTGGGGGGGGGGGGTGGGCAGGACGAGCTTCTACTTTCGGAATCCAGTGTCCATGAAGCCTGGGTTGACGAGAGCATTGTTGCTGCCATATTTCTGGATATCAAGGCTGTGTACGATACGGTGGACCTAGACTGGGTTGAGGAAGCACTTCGGAGTGTGTGCCCCTGAGGCTTGGTGAAAGCCGTCTTTGGCTAGCTTAGGGGGCGCAGCTTTGCCACTCGTATGGGAATTTTTGGTCAGGTGTCAGGAGCACTGACAGGGGCCTGCCACAGGGCAGCTGCCTCAGTCCTCTGCCTTTTGCCATTGCCATCAACGAGGTGCTGGTCGACTTGGCCCTTTCCTCCAATGTAGTGGCTTATGCGGATGACCTGGTAGTGCGGGTTGTGGGCTCTAGCCTTCTATCTGTCCTCGCAGCCCTGGAGGCGGTGGTCGAGTGGGGACAGAATCTTCTCGCGAACAGAGGTTTGTCTCAGAAGGCAGAGATAGTGATATTCACGATTGGCCCTTTTACTCATGTCTCCATTCGTGTGGGTTCGTCAGTTGTTGAAGCAGTCAGGAATATTAGATACTTAGGTCTCCACTTGGATTTTCAACTGTTGTGGGCGGTGGAGATTAGGGCAGTGAAAGAGGCTCTGGACAAGAGGCTCATGGCCTTGAAGGCAGTCTACTCTCATGGTCTGCTAGCTAGGTGCTCCGTGTTGAGCTCCTTCTACAGAGTTTATGTCGAATCTGTTGCAGATTTTCACTTGCCTTTCCGCACAGGCTCTTGGTGCATTGCAGGTAGTGGCCAAAGACTGCCTACGTCTTGTTACAGGTTGTTTGTGATCCACTCCCATCCTTGCTCTTCTTGTAGAGGCTGGTTAGCAACCCCTTAGACTGAGGGCAAGGGAACTCCTAGTGGCTGTGTGTCTCCGTGCACGCGGATCCGGTGGCTAGGATTTTGCTTGACTACGGCTGGCCGAGTCCTCTGGTTCGTCAGCGCCTCGGCTTTCTTGGTCTCTGAGCTTCGTTGCTGGGGAGTGACCCTCTTTGGCAGCTTGGCCTCCGTCGTGGCTTGTCCTGCAGGTCCGTGGGACTATTGTGACGATCTGGTTGTTGGTTTTGCAACCTCGGAAGTGGTTGCACTTAGTGAGGATGTGCGTGTTTACTGTGACACTTCCTTTTGTCCAAAGACCTGGTCTGGAGGAGTAGGCGTTTTTGAACAAAACTTCAAGCTAGGGTACTCGTGCCATCTGCCAGTTCTTCCGTTGTGCTTCGTCTGGAACTGGCAGCAGTGTCCATTGCTCTTTATTTTGGCTTGGACCTGCAGGTGCCTCACGTGTGCATCTGCTCGGACTTGCGGGTGTGTCTTTTCTTATTGACGAAATCATTCACGTCGCTGCAATTGTCCCACACTATTGTTTTGGAAGTTGGTACTAAGATTCGCAGTGCGCAATGGTCTGGTTGCTCGGTGCGGTTTCAGTGGTTCCCGGGTCAAAGTGAGGAGTACGGGAATGAAACTGCTGATGCATTGTCTCTGGCTGATTGCGACGATGTTCTGTCTTTTTGTTTTGGTAGTCGGGACCTATACCCGGTTCTCCGTGCTGGATCAAGGGACCTTTTGCAGACGCAGTGGGACTACCCTCCCCTCCTACTCTCCTTGGTCGACTCGCCAGGAAAGATGCTGGCTTCTTGTCGCGCCTGAGAACCGTGCATGCTTTGCTTAATGCCCACATGTTCCCTCTTGGCTGGAGGGACTCGCCGGTTTGTGACTGTGGTGCTACAGAGGAGACGATCGCTCATTTCCTGCTGGACTGTTGGCACTGGGCCCATCTTAGACGGGTTGCTCTGCGAGACACAACGGTGTTGGAAGTACTGGGTGCTGAAGGTGATTCAAGCCATGGTCTCCGAGCAGTCCTGGGCTTCTGTAGCACCACGCAGTGTTTTGAGAGGTAACTGGTGCCCCTGGGGTTGGGTGTTGTGTCGTTGATGGGCTGCTGTTATAGTCAGTAGATTAGTTAGCGCTAGAAAGGGCGCATAGCAGAAAGGCTGAGCTCTACTCAAATGTCAATAAATAATAAAGAGTGATAATTATGTTGAACACAAGTGGTATTTTCCCAACATACATGAAAATAGCATTACAAATGATTGCAATCTTTTTAGTTAATGGCACTCCAAACGTCAAACCAGAAAAGGGCCTTATTGGAGTTAAAGGTATCTTGAATACCAAATTTCATTTGTATCTGTTGAATAAATTATTTTACATAAGCAGAATTAGTCAGTAGCCAGTATATAGTAGTTAGTCAGCATGTAGTAGTTAACTGAAATCAACAACATTTCGGGAACGTTGTGAAGCCAAGCCGAAAACTAGTAATAACACTATTTGGTTGAGATGCAACAGAATATTACAGGGAGGGGCAGCACGTGCGAATTCCACCCATGGGAGGGGGGGGGGGGTTGAGGCTTAATTGCGCGTCGACAACTTGGTCATTAGCGCCAACCTCAGTCACAGTGCAGTGGTCCGGGTTGCCACTGCACCACACATTACAGAGATCTACCCATGGTCCCAATTAAATTCCATTATTCCCAATGGTGGTGTTGACGCCCATTTCACCAGATTTACCGCAGAGAGTATGTTCAATTAATGTACAATTTGTTACTCCAAACAAATTGTCGTTTATTTATAACTTTACACGACTTCTCCAACAAGAACCAGTCATTAACGAATGAATAACTCAAATGCATAATGTCCTCCTTGGTAACGCATGTTTGAGTTATCATCACCATTGTTGCTCATTATCTTTTCGCGTTTTGACAAATGTTAATTCATCAGTACTCACAAAACAGTGGAGGCATTAGCATGCACAGACCACCGAGAGAGCAGGTGTAACTTTTTGAAAAGGACACGTTGAGGTTTTTATTTTACTGGGCACCTTTTTTTACTCTCGTCAGTCTTACTTTTTACCCTTTCTTAAGCTTATTTTTCTTTTTTACCCTCTCATGCCCCTTTCTGCCCCTTTTTTGACCTTTTTTTGCCCTTTTTTAAGCCTCTAGGACCTTTCTCTGGTTGCAGCACCAGCGTTTATCGGTTCAGAAAACCAAAATAGGGCAAATTTTTTTTTTGCAAAAAGGGCAAAAAGGACATTTCTGAAAAGGGCAGGGGAAATGCTTTCCTTGTCCCCCTCTTGTGCACGCTACTGAGTGGAGATATTACAGCTTCATGACATTAATGATTCAATAAAGTTTTTAATTGATTTCTTAATAGAAATAGAAGTTATTACAAATAAAATAGACCAGCAGGAAAAGACCATTAAAAAAATAACTTTAAGAAGAGCGTTAAGAAGATTGAATTTTACATGTTAAGAAGACCATTACGTCAGTACTTGCTAGCCTCCCCACCCCTCAGAAAATGGTCGAAAAAACATTCATTATGCATTTCCACGAAAATGGTAGAAGTTACAATGAAAATGATAAGGACCTTTATTATTGGAAATGACATCCTCTTCCATTGTTGTTTTAATAAAGTAAACCGTCGGCGAGATATTCGAGAAAACGTGTGTTTGGGTGGTCATTTTATAAATTTATTTTAAGTTTCAACGCATGTAGCTTGAAAAGTATTCGATATTCGGCGAAAGTTCATCTGAATTTGTAGACAATGATTTTCCCTTTCCAACAAGCCTAAAAACATTGAAATACCAGAATACCTATTTTTAACTAGCAGTTTCCTCCTAACGAAGCTCTCAACCCCTAGCATAACTTGTTGGTTTCCCTGCCGAGTTCGTAGCTCCTTACTGCACACTCATGAGGCACAGACCTCTATATAAGCGTCTGGGATGAGTCGCTAGCCATCTTTCTTCCTCTCACTGGCTATCTTGGCAACCGATAGGGGATGCCAAGTGGGTATGTTGGTAATGTATATTTTCGGTCAGGCAGCAAACACAGAAATCAACCCTGGCATTTCAATGTTTTTATTAAAGACAAATATATACATTACATATTTTTTTTAGCAGACCTCGTCATCTGGCAGTGGGATCAAGGATAACGAGTACCC
>JAHWFP010187955.1:0-17177 GCA_023313725.1 Lithobius niger | reverse complement strand
AGCCACGCATGTGAACCATGCTGCTGTATTTGTTTAATTCTTTTTTACTCCATCATTTTTTTTATTTTACTTAGTTCAGTCGTGAAATTCGAAACGTTGCGCTTGCTTGATTTGCTCGGGGTCCAGTGGAGCGCTCAAAAATCTTCCGGTGTACCTTAGAATGTAGATTTTTAGTAATAGTTGATGGTGGGGATAAAAAATCGGTAGAGTTCACTTTCCGACAGTGAGGCACCCACGAAGATAATAAAGAGACGGCTTTATTAAAATTTTCGGTTCTATGTAGCCTTTGTACCTTGGTCACTAAAAATATATACAGAAGCAAACCTATTTACGTTGCCTTTTGGACTTATATGTATGACTGCCTGAGAGGGGAAATCGAACCCAGGACCTTTGAAACCAACGGCTGAGGTCCTACCGCTGAGCCATACTGACACGGCCTTGCCGCCGTGTCAGTGTGGCGCAGCGGTAGGACCTCGGCCTTCGGTTTCAAAGGTCCTAGGTTCGATTCCCCGCTCCGGCAGTCTGACATATATAAGTCTAAGAGGCAACGTAAATATGTTTCCATCTGTATTTAGTTATTTCTTGTGAGCCTTTGGCTTTCCCGTCTTTAATTGGTCACTAAAACGCATGTTAGAAAGACGCATAAAATAGCATGCATGCACACCCCGCCTATATGTCCTTTGACTCATGGTCACTAAAAAACATGTTAGAAAGACACATAAAATGCCCTGCAGTAGGTACACCCTGTCATTATGGTTATGTTATGTGTCTTTCTAACATGTTTTTTAGTGACGAAGGTTCAAAGGCTATACAGAACCGAAAATTTTAATAAAAGTCATATTTTTATGATCTTCGTGGGCCGAAAAGTGAACTCTTCCGAATCAGATTTGTACATCATCTTACCAGTGTTATTTTGAAAACATACTGCCCTGTGAAGAATTTAACCCTTTAATGGATGCATTTAACTCAAGGTATTTTTTTCCCTAAGTCCCATGTTCCATAATTATGTACCTTGGTAAGTATGGGAATCGAACCAGTGTTATCTTGTTTTAGAGACGATGGGACCCTCTCACAAATCTCGCGTTCGGCAGTGGGATTTTTTTCCATCTTTCTATACTATTGTTTCGAAAACACACTGTTCGCCAAAGGATTGAACCTATAAAGAAATTATTAGTTAAGTTATAGGAATGCAAATTGCGTCACCAGCTCTAATCAGTTGCATTATTGTTTGTAAGGTCCTTCAGAAACTTCGATTTAAAGGTACTTTTAGCAACATGGAATGTTCATGTATGCAGCCAAAAAAAAAATTGTTGCAAATGTTAGGTGACATCTGGCCTCAGTTAAATAAAATCAAACATTTGAAGTCTTCGTATACTGTCTGTAGCAGGTTTCTGGCACATAATGGTCGTTATACTAACATCCTTTCAGAAACATCCTTTCAAATATACACTAAACCTAAAGTAATGAATATCGTGATGGGACCACATCAGGTCTGATGGGATCCCATCACGATACTCATAACATTGGGTTTAGTGTACATGTTTGTGCAGATTCCATAATGCAAAAGTACCTTTCAAAGATATGGCTGAAGGTCATTCAAAGCAAATTTGCAGCTTTACCGGGAAAGCCAATGATGAGACAGTCAGTTTTTTTCCATAAAGAAACGGAATAAACGCTTGTCTACTTGCCTAAAGTCACATGCGAGTTCATTGAAGACAATCGAAAAATCTGTTTTAAAATAAGTGGGTGAACAAACTTTCGAAGCCATAAAAAGAACCTATTCAGCTGAAATTTGACGTTTAGAAACGTACTTTTAACAACACGAGACCAACACACATTCACCCAAACACACGACCAAATGTCACGAATGTCGTGCTTGGGGCCACAACAAACATCAACCAAATAAGAGACTGGAGTTCTTCTTCCGTCGGCGAGCGATACAAACTTTTGAAGAGGTTGGTACGCTTTTACGATGTCTTTTCCCTCTTTCGAAGCTGTGTTTCGTTGAGGCCAGCCAGGGTTCTATCCGTCCCTAGCGGGTCAGGAACCGAAGATTACCAAATTAGAGTGACCCTTCCATGGCCAGAGCGAACACGCTCGTTATTGCATGCTAGCCTCCTTTGTAATTCTTGTAGCTCTTGTTCCGACGTTTGAAGCGCACCGTTGAGACTATCTGAATTACGTTCATGCAACCTCGTGGGTAATTGTTATTAGATCAATGCATAACGTATCTCGTGCATGTTAGGATCGATAAACTCGGCGTGCAATGATGCCCGCCACCACTGCGTCTTAAAACCTTAAACTCTCGCCCATCCATCCCCACAGAGCAAGTTCCAACCAAGCTCTAATCCCCCTGGCAATAATCTTCATATAAATTTAGGTTATTAATTAGGGGAGCCCCTCTCTGGTTGGTGTTGGGGCCGTGAATCAGCAGTGGGAATGACAATTACACAGCTCCATGTGCCAAAAGGTACCTTGAAGCTGATGTGTCTACATTGGTGTACACGTGCGTTATAATGCAAACGAAAGAGGAATGGCTTTATTAAATTATTCGTTTGAAATGCTGCTTTCCAAAACGAAATTATTGTGCGTACGTGCTTATTCTTTGGTCGTGGTTATTACCTTTAGAACTATAAAGTACAGAAAGAAGTTTTAGTTAAAGTATATTGCACCTGCCTGAGAAAGTTAAAGTGGGTTCAGATAAAATAAATTTTTCTCTTTTTCATTTACAGCCCAGAATGTTTTAATTAATCAGGGACGAAGTTAGACGTTCAAAGGCACTGATTTCCGTTATAAATTCTAACTAAGTTCTAACTAAACTTCCCGGTTCAAATCCCCGGGTTGACTCCTTCCTTTACTAGATGTTTCTTCTTCTCCAAAAAGTCCGGTAATGTTCAAAATTGAGCCCGTTCATCCACACAAGCTTTCGGGTGACTTAAGGCTCAAAAAAGTTAATTAAAAAAAGGTTTATTTTACCGAATATGCTATGTTTGTGTTCAAATCAGTTATTTAAACCAATTAAAATAATTGCGGCCCTTGAATTTTAATTACCATTTCACAAACTAAAATACTTGACGTGTCACTACACTTAATGGAAGCATCATTTTAAATGAACACAATGCACTTGGCCAAATTTTCAACTTCTCTTACTCTTACATCACTGCATCTGGCAAAAAAAAAAGATGCCGTAGCAGCAATAAACTACAAATAGAGAATCTGGAAATGCAACATTGACAACATAAAACAAGGGGAGTGGGGAGGAGGGGAGCTATGGTTTTGTAGCACGTCGACAGCTAGGGCATTAAAGTGTCCGCGACCTATCTTGAGTTCACTGCAGAACGAACACAGATAATCGATTGTACGTTTTGGTAGCAGAGTGCCTTGTTGATATCCAGGATGGTTGAAAAAAACCAATGCCGGCCGTCGATTAAAGTCGCGTTAAACCTCAAACCCCACCTAGTTCACGCCACTCGGGACTAAAGGGGACCATTCGGATTATTAGAGTCTTTTTCAACTGCTAAGGTTATCTCGTGATCCAGAGGACAAATCGTGCATGGAAATTTGTAGGATCTCTTACGCCATGGTACACTCAACATGAGAATGAGAGTATCTACAAGGCTTCCCTCTTCCAGAATGCACACTGGTGAAGAGCACATGAAACAGTCACAGTGACCATCCGGTCTTTCCCAATTTGCCGGCCGGCAACCCCCAAAAATCGATCTCATTTTGGACTTTCAAAATAGAAGGAAACTGAATGAAAGTTGACCTGATGAAGTTTTCTCTCAAGGTCTTCGAGGGTAACTTGGTCATTTTTGTAGCTCTCCGTTTGGCCTCTTTTGTTCCATTCGTTCAAAATGGCAGTAAGTTACGGGATATTAAAGGCAAATTCCGCCTACCTTATAACATTCCACCTGCCTTATAACAGCCACGCGCAGACGGCCTTCGCGCATGTTACCATCGCCAAGGTCAACTGAAATAGTAGCTGCGTTTCTCGCAGCGAGGAACGCAGCTACTATCTCAGTTGGCTTTGGGAATAGTCTACGAAACAGCATCAAGTTAAAGATTATGTTGTTACAAACCGGAATGATTTTCGTATTTTCACATCACAACTTACAATTTTTCAGGCTAGTATATTATAATTTTTCTTCGGCGATCTATGGGTATAATTAATTTTAATTTTTACCACATTAGTCTTTTAGATTTTTGATCTAATAGTAATTATTAGCAAACGGTTAAAATTAGTACTTGCGCGCACACAAATGAAACTTCAAGGTTATTGTAAGCGTGAAAAGGATCATATACGTGTAGGATATAGTAAAATAGTTCCCCAATAGTCAACATAAAATTTCGTAGATGCCACATTTTGAAACGGATTTTTAGCAAGAGAAAGACTAACGGTAAGTAAATAGACCTTTGGGGCCGTACTTGATGTGGAGAATCGACAAAAATGGCGCCGGTAGGAATGTACCTTTAAAGGCACTGTTCAGCTGTGGCACTCGGCTTGTCGCCACAGTCACCGAGAATAGGTGGTGTTGGCCCGTTTACGTATTGGTCACACCAACCTTACTCATTGTTTCCTTTGGGAGAGGTGGTGATTTGTCCTGAATGTAATTGATTTGCCGGCGACTTACAGTCCGTCAGTACTTGTTTATTGTCACTACGTTGATGACGTATAACATCAAATGGGTGATAAGTCTGTCCGCATTTCCGGTTTACTTTTTATTTTTGCATAGGTACAGATATGATCTACTTTTTCGTTTTGTTTAACATCTCTGTAATGTGTGGTGCAGTGGCAACCACTGCACTGCACTGTGGCTGAGGTTGGCACTAATAGCTTAACTGTCGACGTGTCATAAAGCCTCAGCGTCCCCCCCCCCTCCCCTACACTTTAGCTGGATGGGTTGTTTTAACTGTGACAACATTTACAAAACGTTTTAAAATCAAGATGAGATAACCCAAAACTGCCACTTAAGCTGCTGCTACTGAATTACTTATTTGAAAACCGGTACGCCTAATTTCAGCATGGACCTAATTTCAACAGAATATTACCCCAGTTCGTTTCTACTCTGGCGTAATATTCTTTCGATAATACGCAATTACTGGAATTTGATTGTGGGAAAATTTTCTCATCTTTTCATTTTATTCTCCATCAGAAGTGGAAGGTCGTTCTGGGCTTCACACAAATTGTTAAGCCAATTTTCCCGCTAGTTTCACGCCAATTAAGGCCTAAGGCATTTTTTCAGACGAACAAAAAAAAACGACAGGAAATAAGTTACAGCGAAAAACCGACAGAAAAATCAGCTATTACCAGGTTTGCGTCTGCATCCTACTCTATAAGCGAAAGCCACACAGCAAAAGTCAGTGAGCTAAAGCAAAGAGGATGGCATGGACAATTGATTGCGTCAGCAGCACGCCATCAAAATAAACAAATTCATTGTTTTATATTGTAGTAAGCATTGTCTTTGACAGCAAAATCACAGTCATACGGCGTACACTGCAAATAAAGACCGAATCAAAAGTGATAGATTCGAACTTAAAAATCGACGATCAGATATACACCAGCGACCAGACGCACGAATCGCTCAAGTGAAGGTGGAAAGGGAGAGAGCGGGTATGGGAGGAAAGAGGGTGGACGGTGGGAGGTGTAGGAGAGGAGGGTAGTATTTAAGTCAACTATCAGTCTCAATTCAGCTACAATTAACAAGGGGGAAAGGAAGGAAGAGACCGGGTAGGCAGGGGGAGGGAGGGCGAGGGAGAGGATGGAAAAGAGGGGAGGGAAAGGGAAGGGAAAGGAATGGGACGGGTAGGTGCAAAGGCTGGAGTGAGGGAATGGGTAGAGGGGGGAGGAGAGGTGCGGCAGTATTTAATTCAACCTGTCTCAACTAATATAGAATTGAAAGGATGAAAGAAAATTTGCCCACTTAATGAAATTCCAGGCGACCACCGGAAAACAAAACCAGAAGTCAAACAAAACCATGCGCAAAACAAACCAGGAATCTCAAAGACGTCTAGACAAGAAGTCTTAATGAAAATCTGACCAAACACAAGGCGAACACGGGAAAATAAACCCCCGGGCGAAGCCGGGTACTAATGCTATTGTATTTTGTTAACGAATAAAAACGCTAAGGTGCAGAGAGAAGGGACGTAAGCAAGCACTGAAAAATATTGTGCTAAACAAAACAAAAACGCCATAACATATAAGTGAGTAGGACGTAGAGCTGTTTTGGGAAAAAATGCCTAAAATCAATGAAACAAGAAAAATATCGAGTATAACGCGGACCAAATATTTAGTTCGACTGTTTGATATACATGAAAGAGTCCAGTAATGATCCTGTTGATCCACTCAGAAGCTGATATCGCTAGTGTAAGGGGAGAACGGATCGTTTCTGTAATTGCCTCACGGGCTGCATGTGTAGTTGACTTACCAGCACTGCAATTAATTGCTTTAGCTTTCTGTAATGAGATCGTTAAAATGCGCTACATAGCCTATCAGTTTACTGAGGTTCAGTTTGCGGATAGGTTGAATTTAAAATGGAACGTCGGAAATCCGTATTTTCAGCGTTGTTACCGCCCAATCACAATTAATAAATGTACACTTCATTTTAAAGAGCTTAAATAGCTTTAAAAGACTTACTGTATGACGGGAAATTCTTTGGTGATATCAGCAAATGTTAACTGGTTGTACTTTTAACACACAAAGGCAGTGCTTTGCACACCGTGCTTTCTACACACAGTATTTTTCTTCATGCTTATTATTTTTAAATAAAAAATATAAAAATTAAATATCTTTGAACCATACGTCACCTGAAGCAAGCCAATACTTCTTTAAATGAAAACGCTCAATTTTAAAGTCGTGAACAGGCATAAACTGGTACACTGAAACCAGGAAAACTCCGTTCATGAGGGAACCGAAAAAATGTCCAGATTAGTCCAGTACAGATGTCATTGCTGCTAATGGCGCTTGGTAGTCCCTCACCCTACCCTAAAGAAAATCTATCTCTTAATGCCGTGTCAAACCAATGCATTCTGATTGCTTTAACCAGTGCATTATTTTTCTTTTACTCGGATACTTGAGGCTAGGATAAGATAAGATGAAATAGCAAGGTTGAGAAGACGAAAATTCTATTTTCGTTGTATCTGTTTATCATTGCTCTTGGCGTTGATAGTTTATCTGTAATCCCTAGTGGCAAGGTCATAGCACAGTGTTAGGGAATGGTCTGTATCGGTCACCACTCGATTTCTATCTCCAACTTTTCATTGCACCTGGCTTCGTGGGAACAAATACTCCAACCCCTTGACCTCGGCTGCCTGAGGCTAAGTGTCTTGAAACTGGTCGTTTAGTACTAAAATACTCGAATTGGGCGCACACAGTCGTAGCCAGGGAATTAATTTTATACCCGCTGAAAGTTGGACATGTACTTGGTTAATTCTAAATCTAACGACTGCACTTCTTGCCTTTATCGGAGAACGCGGCTTTCGAGTAGTTTATCCGTAATAATCATGGTACAGCGCGGACGCAGATCATCTCTTCGTGCCTCGTGACGCAACGTACGATGGGTGCAACATGTCAGAGTCAATTTATGACATCAAGAAATCAATTTTTACTGCAGCACAAGATGACGGACACCCGTCATCATCAAGTTCATTGAGTCAGTGGCACGATTTGAGCTCGCATAAATTTACCTCGAATACCAACGCCCCGGACACCCGTCTGGCCTTTGCTCGTTACTCGTCCTTGGACTTACTGTTTGCGTGTTCAACCCCTTCTCCGGCACGGTAAAAGGACCTACTTCGCTGGATTTTTTGCCTAATCTGTGGCGCAGTGGGCCACTGCACTGTTACTAAGGTTGGCGCGAATGACCTAGTTGTCAACGCGCCATTAACCCTCGGTCGGGGGGGGCCCCCCCCCCCAATCCTATAGGATTCTTCAGAATTGTTAAAGTAGAAGTGTGCCCTTGGTACCATCCGCATTCTTTAATTTTTGTGTGTAGAGACTTCGTGCTGCAGATATAAATGCTGGGCTGCAACATTTTTCAACACCGATCAATTACTTAAGTCATTTTCATGGTAACTGATCTTTCCTAACGGTTTACTGTAGAATGGTAATTGTCAGCTTATGTAATTGGAAAAAAGGGTTATACGGTCATGAAGGTCATAGGTAAGGTATAATTCTTCGTTTTCGTGTGTTACTGACCCCATATATTAAAAGATTTTAAAGTAGGTCTGGATGCAAAACTATTTACGTTACTTTTTTGGACTTAAATATCAGAGTGCCTGAGCGGGGAATTGAACCGACGGCCTTCGAAATGCCGAGTTCCTACCGCTGAGCCATACTGACACGGCAAATAGGTTTTGCATTCGTATTTATTTAGGCCTTCTCGAGACCATTCGGCTTTCCGTCCTGTTTAATAATAAAAGGTTTTTAAACAACACTCCAGTTTGAAGGTGCTGCTCATACGGTGTATCATTCACTTTACTTCTTCGCCTAACTATCAATAGAGCTTTGAAGTGTGAACGTGACCCCTTGCAAGTGTTAGACTTATTTGCCGTGTTGCCCTATAATCACCACAGATTGACGTATCAACGTGCTCAAGGAAAAGATCCTCTGAGCGCTGGGAGACTCATGTATGTTGGGTTAATAGACACAAACGCCAAGTGACTTCAACACTTGCAATGGCGTCACGTTCACACTTCAAAGCTCTAACGATAGTCACGCGAAGAATTAATGTGAATTATCGTGTTTGAGATAGATCACCAGGATACATCACAAACAAGGCCGATTGGGTTATATGCTCCGTCCCTCGTTTGAAGCACGAAGTCTTTATCTCAATCAGGCTTGCTCTCAACATACTACCGCGAGAAGCAACCAGCGAAGGAAACGCGAACGCAATGTCAACGATTTTGCACGGGAATTGGAATTCGGCGTGGGATGTGCATAATACATTGTCAGGAATACAGCAGAACATCTTTCAATTGCTACATTTTATAGCGGAGTTATAGCACAAAATTGAGAGGGCAAACAAAACCTTGTTACCGTATTTCAGATAACGTAGCGACAAAAATTGTTTCGTGTTTTGTGTGGTCCCTTTAACGACAGTAAAGTGCAACACAATTTTACGCCATTGTGGCTCTTTTTGTGAAACTTTTTGGCGCCATGCTCCGTACTGTTATCGAGTAACTGTGTAATGTTTTCCCCATTTCAGTACTAGCTTAAAGTTTATCCTTTTTTGAAATCCTGGTTCGTAGTTTTTTCATACTTTTAACTTGCATGTTCTCACGAATTGTGGCGAATGCTCCGTGTTGTTCGGTTTAAAGTAGTTGAAAATTGTATTTTTAATTGTCTAATGACTTAGCGTTGCTGCTGATGCTTTTCACTTGTTGCCTAATAACCAAACCGATCTCGCGACTAAATATTTTATTTTTTATTTTTCTGTGTTGAAATCTAATTTTTTTTATTGTACTACTAATTTTTAAATGGACTACTAATTTAAATGTGATACTAACTAAGCCTACTAATTTGTTAATGTACCGTGACACGAAGCACGCAGTTTATTTGTGTTACCGTAGCTTCAATATATGGTTGTAAAAAAACTTTAAATAACCTAAAGGACTTATGAGTAAGGTAGTTAAAGGGTTGAGAACTCTGGCTCCTAAACGTTTATTGGTTTTTTGTTTTTTTTAACTTAGCCATTCTAATTATTGCTTAATAACTAAGGCGACTAAAAAAATTATATTTAAAAAAGATTTATTGTTCGCAATTTGATATTAATTGATATTACAGTTCATGGGGGGGAAATGGGCAGAAATCATTGAACTACAATCCGATTCTGCTCAGATAAAGCTATAATATGGTTAAGTACATTAACACTTTATTTAAGTGTCATTTCCCTATATCTACATCATTACAAACCTAGGATGGATTTGTGATTGTTTGTACCTCTACTCCTTTTGAATCAAGGCACCTATAAAGATGGGAGTAGGACCAAATGAGAGATAATTAAATGGCGCTTCGGTTAGGCCTATTTTCATCGCTGTAACTTGATATTATGACCATCAAATCGCAAAAAAAACCTGAAGAAATAACGTCGAAGATTTTTTTTTTCACCCTCATGATGTTTGTTCATGACGGGTGATGAGCCTATTCTTCTATGCAAAAATGCAGAAAAAAATAAAGGAAGAAGAGTATTTCTGAGATAATAAATCATGAACATTTCTAATTTAAGGCCGTATACTGCTGAAATAATGTGTAATCCTTGAAATGTTTTCTCACGTGTGATGTCTCGTCATCATTGTACACTTACAGCCACTACTGCAATATATCCTGAACACGTTGTTAATGTAAACCTCCTCGAGCGAAGCGAGACGATGCCAACGAGCGAGCGATACTAGTTTATTTACAGAAATTTTAATTTTATTTTCAATTCACTGTATAGGAAGTAATGTTTTTGAAAAATAGGTGGTGAAAAGATTGAACATGACGGGAACGTAGTTATTTTTAATCTTTTTTTCATAATTGTTTCTACACAAGGGAAATTAAATTTTGGTAACTGTTGATTTTTAATTTGCTTTAACGTATCTAAGTTTAGCAGTTATGTCTTCAGTGTTTTAGTAAAGTGACATAACTAATTAGGTCATGCATAGCTAGTATTGTTTGTCATGACATGACACCACTTACTTTACTTTTTTTTTTACAAGTAAGATTCTGCGTAAGATTCTAACGATTTTTTTCGTATTTTTTGTAGTTTTAAAAGTACTGACCCGTTTGCATTGATATATATTCCAATGCCATACCTTCAGTTAGCTTCAATGAATGTGTCGTAAATTAATTGTGTATCATTGAAGTTATGCATTTATTTCATGAAGTAAAGTTTTGACAAGACTAGAAGCATTTTTAAAAATTAAAATAATGACATGCGGATTATCAATATCGTTTAAATGTATTAGGAAAGGTAACGGTCCTAATACAGATAACATTCATGATAAAAAAGATAAAGGGTCATGTTATTATCAATATCGTTTAAATATATTAGGAAAGGTATGTTTAACGGTTCTAATACAGATAAAGTGCATGATACAAAAGATAAGGTTCATATTACTATCAACATCGTTTAAATATACTAGAAAAGGTGCATATAATGGTCTTATAGTTTGTTTTGAAGCAATAGTGTTTTGAAGTGACTGCAGTATATCAATTCAGGATGACGTAATGGTATCGTCAAGATCGTTGAGATCCAAGTGTAATGCATTAAAAATGCCCCATTGTCGATTTCGATGTATTGTTGAAACTTTAACAATATTTCTTCTGAACATTGTGTAATATCGTATTACTCTTCCCCCCCCCCCCAAAAAAAAAAAAAACCTTTTCGATGCAAGTTTCATATTGTGTGTAAATCCGTTACGTTTTAACTTAATGCACCTCCCGCCAACAAACTCCCAGACCAAATCCAGGTAATATGAAAACTCTTACGCGACTTAATTTCTTATTTTTCTCAACAGATGGCGCACCATTTCCGGCTAACCTACGTCACAAGGCTTACTCTAATGGGACTCTGGTGATCCACAAAGCTGAGCGAAATGCTGATCGCGGGTCTTACACGTGCGTCGCCAGTAGCGAGTACAGCCAAACGGTGCGGCGCAGTGTCTGGGTCAACATAATGGGTAAGTTGACACTCACTTTTGCTTTTATTAATTTTTTTTCTTGCTTTTTATTAAAACTGGTTGTGCGCTGTTGATGGATAATTCTGCCTAAGACCAGACTTAACATTAGGCCTACTAGGTTTAATTCCTCCAGTGCGGTGGAGGCGAGGGGATGGTAGTTTATCCGTATCATGCCGACTGCATTATTAACGCCCGCAGTTCATGCACAAAGTGCAATACATCGACTTTAAATTAAAATCTTCACCAATGTCGTTCCTTCACGGAATGAAGTCAAGTTAAAACTGAAATGCAGCGATCTGGCCATTTGAACTTTCCTTCAATCCGTGCAGGAATGTCATTGATAAAGTGCTAAACTCAAGTGGATATTTTGCACAGAAGATTGAAGTATTTGTGCATGGTCACGCCTTTAAAGGTACGCGACTTGTTAGGCTACGGAGTTCCAATCCCTTCAAAATTGGCCTAGTTTAGACGTTGGTGGATACGAAAGAAAAACGAAGCTGAGCTTTTCCAGCGGGGTCTGAGTCGGGGGTCGATAACACATTTTTGGCCTCTAGTAGCTGATGTTTTAGAACATTTTGTTTCTTTGCTTAATAATTTTTCTGCTTCCTTACGCTCGTCCAATAAAACTACACTTCATTTCAAAACATGTAACATCTTTGTTCTCGGCCCCTCATATAATTACAAGAAAGTAAAAGAAACCAAACAGAGTTTAAAGTAAAATAAAACTTTATATAAAATTTTTTTTAAGTTAAAATAAAATTTTAAAGTAAAGTAAAATGAATACTTCATTTTTTTATTCACTTCTTGCTTTTAAGATAAAATCTTAGAAATGTGCCCCCCCCCACCCCCTGCGAAAAACACGTGTTAAAATATGTGCTCTCTTTTTTTTTTTTTTTTTTACTGTTTAAATGGTTTTGTTTTCAAAGTGTAGAAATTTGTTGTGTATTAATTTTCAAAGTCAAGAAGGATAATAAAAGAAATAAAAAATGGTAGGGAATATCTCCGAGTCTGCAGAGACGAGGTTCCTCTCCTGCTTTAGGTTGATTTCCTTCCTACTCGATCTTCGAAAGTTACATAAACACAAAAACATCCTGCAGAATGGGCGTTTTCCTGCATATTCCTCTTTTTCTCAGGAAGTAGCTCTCATCCCAGTCCTCAGAAATGAGTTTAGAGAGACTTATTGTTGGGTCGACACTTTTGGTCTCTTTTGGTCTAGTTTGTTGTTTTTTTTTTAGTCAGATTTTGGTCGAGTGTAAAAGGTTTTACGACCAACATTTCTGCCCATGATCTCTTCATGGCGTCGCGCTGATACACCTGTCATCGCTACTGGAACTGCATGCTTTAATTAAAAATGTATACATAATTTAGTATTTTTTTTTCTGTTAATCCTAGTTTTTCACAGTTTTAAAGAATTTAAAAAAATGGGAGAACTGGGGGGAGGAGAGTTCAAGGTTTTTATTGGAGGTTGGGGGAAGCGGTGAAAGAGCTGCATGCAGTGCTTGTACATGGGCGAGATTTTTATAGAGGATCTACAGAGACAAGGGGCTTAATCCGACCCTACCCGTTTTTAATCCCTTTGCTTTCTGCTTTATTCCATAATGCAGTCATCTAAAAAAAAGCTAGGATTATAGTTTTCTGCTGGCTGGTAGTGCTAGAATGCTTCAGATTAGCGGTTAAAGTCGTCCTTAATCGGATAAATGTCAGAAATGGCAGAGGTGACAAAGTGAATCAGACAGCTGCTGAGCTACAACCTTAATCTTTTCCGACCACTTTCAGACCGCTAAGGTCTTGTGTTTTAAAAAATATATATCTATGTACGAAAAATGGGATTGAAAAGTTTGTCAAGAGAATTATTTCGTAACCATGTTATGAATGTTCAGTCCGTTGGATTGTAATTAGAAAGCCAAAAAAAGCCCTATAAAGTGCAAATAAAAACGCACACAAGTTGTCGCGTTTCGTAGCCTCCTGTGGTCCGTTATCAAGCAAAAGTAATAGCAAAGCTGTGCCAAAGTTTTATATCTAAAAAAAAACCACTCTACTAAACACTGCCAAACAGGCAGCAATTCCCGAAACTTCAGGCTATAAAGTAGCCTAAACTGGTGACCCTATAAGTCTGACTTGATATTTCTGAATTATTTCTTGACCACGTTATGAAAATTCAGCTCGTTGGATTGCAATATTAGAAATCCAAAAAAGGCAAAATATTACAAATAAAAACGCACACAAGTTGCTACGTTTCGTAACCTTCTATGCTCCGTTATCAAGCAAAAGTAAAAGCAAAGCGATCCCAAAGTTTTTAATCTAAAAAAAAAAACACTACAAAACACTGCCAAACAGTCAACAATCCAAAAACCTTAGCCTAGTAATATCAAAAGTAGCCGACACTGGTGAACCTAAGTCAGACTTGATATTTCCGAGCAGGGTACAGCATGTGGGTAATGCCCTCTTACTCTGCCAATAGGAAATATTTGGGCCCAAATATTTTAACGAGCTACAGTCAAAGGGTACCGCTGGCAGTGAACCCGAAGGTTTCCCAGACCACTGCACTGTGACTGAGGTTGGCGCTAATGACCTTGCTGTCGACACGCTATTAAGCCTCATCCCCCGACGCGAAATAAACTAAAGTGGGAGAGCAGGCAACATTAGACTGAACTAAACTCGGGAGCTGGGAACTTTAGGGTTAACTTAAGGGTTAGGGAAAATAAGCTTGTTTTAGGTTGGGGGGGGGGGACGTTTAGGCTAAAGGGGCCTAACCAGAATTGGGCCTACTGCAGGCCTAACTGCCAAAATTCCCCTAACCAGGAGACATAGCAGGGGTCGAAGGGACCAGCAGGTTGACTTGGCCCGAAGGCTGACTGATTTTGCATGCTAGCTCCTTTGCTTAAATACGTTTTCGTAACCCCTGACAACTGTGAAATAGGAAAGGTATTATGGGAAATGGAAAGTTCTATATGGTTCTAGAAGCAGGAACCGGAAATAAAATTACAATACATAGAAAACGCCCACCAGGCACACAGGACTAAGATTGGCCATCGGCCCCAGCAAACATGCAAGCAAGCAAAATTTGCCAGTCCCCCCCCCTCCAATTCACCAAGGTTTGCGTTACTGAGCATCGTGCGACCCCCCCCCCAAGGGTTGAGCATCGTCATGGCGATCGAAACTATTTAGCATCAGTAACGCGAGACGATCATAATAAGAATACTTAAATAATGGCTTTAAAAACACGATATGTCATTAGGATATTAAATTATTCTTAAGCTACATCAGTACTGGCTGATCATGTATTCTTTTTTTTTTTAAATAAAATTAATATTCAGTTTTAAAACAGATCTTGCAGTTGCAAAGTGCAGCTAAATACCACATGGTATTGTGTGCCGATAAGTGTGCTGACTGGCTGAATTTTCTTCCGTGGTTAATATTTCTTGTAACAAACTGAATGCGGTTTAAATCGAACCCAGAATAAGGTGTTCGACTGCAGATATTGCCCACCACGAGTTTTTTCGTCAATAGTACCGATATCGTCAATTTTGACTTCAAGTTTGCCCCCTCTAAGAGAATGACACATGGTGCCTTCTGATGTAGTTAATGGCTCCTAGGTATAGTACTTCACCCCACCTTTTTATAAAGAAAAAAACCGGCACTAACTACTAGGTTGGAGTGAAAAAAACTTTTTTCGGAATTATGAATAGCTAGGGTGTAGAAAAATTACCTTTTAGCATTTTTTCACTCTGAGGTGATTTAGCATTGTTTAACATAGGTAAAACAGCTGAAAAATGAAAAAAAAAAATTATTTTTAACTGCTTTAAAATTTAATTTTAATATATCTCATTTGATGCTTACAGAGCGGATAGAATTTACAAAAATGTGCATTGAACAATTATGGGCCAAAATAGGCTAAATCACCATTTTTGGCCATTTTTTATGTCAAACTGTACCCACATTTTTTGACGACAATTAAATTCCGTGTGAATCTTGCATGTTTGTAGATGGTTCTTGACAGCATGAAACGAGATAATGTTAAAATTGAATTTTAAACCTGCCAAATAATAATTTTCATTTTTTAGCGTTTCTGCCTATGTTGACCCGTTGTGGCACCTCAAGACATCCCCTCAGAGTGATGAATTTTTTTATGTGTGATGTTGATGCTAAAAGGTAACTTTTCAGCATCTTAGCTATTCAGAATTCAGAAAAAAGTTTTTTTCATTCCACCCTACTACCTACTTCCCTACCCTGGTACTGACAAGGAAGTGGCGACCTCCTCCATCCAACTGGCAGACACTGGCAGACTTCCATTCTGTGTTTGCACGCAGAAACTTTGCTTTTGCTATATTCAGTACTTTTCTTGACTTTCAGTTCAATTTTTTTATTGGATTTTGTTTTAAAGGATTTTAGAGTTGCTTTTTTGCAATACTTTTCAGTGTTTTTGTTTTTGAGAATTTGCTATATCCTTTTTTGTTTACGAACGGCTTGCAGAACGATCCTATACGGTACAACTTGGGTGGTTTTTTTTTTTTTTTAATTAGTTACACGTCTTAATCATCAGTAGTAGCATCAAATCCTAAAGATCTGTTATTAAGTATAGAGAACCCAAAACCAATGGGAATCAAGGTAGTTTTTTTTTTCTGGTACACAAGTCAATTCTTAGCTTATAAATCGAGCCAGCGATGGAATCCCTCGAGACACCCCCTAAGGCCCCACCACACTCACCGAGGTTTTTGATCAACAATCTCATGCTGATCGTGCTAAAATATGAGCTGGCACACAACTCACTCTGCATAAGTTTTCTGCATAAGTTATTAAAAATGCATGCCTCCATTGCAACTTGGATGAAACTGTCTTGGTTCATCTGGCACAGGGATTTACCCGAAATTCCTCATTCAGCAATTTTTTCATTTACACTATTGAACTTGTTTAAAATTTGCAAACACTAATTAAGTGAAAGAAAAGCACCTAAGGCAGGCTGTTTCGTTAAATCCTGTTTCTTAAGGCAACCACTCACCGTATGCCATGCCCTTTTGCCAAAACTTGCGTGAACATTAGTTTAGTTCAGTTTGTTAGCAAGTCACTTGTGGTAATCAATTACTGCTTCCAAGGGAAAACAAAGCCGCCATTAGTTTTTCCCGTAATGACATGAGAATTTCTTCATTAAGCCGACAAAGAGCAGGCTGCCGACGCAATGCCGCCGGCGACAAGGATCGGAAAGGCATTACGAGCGCTTATTTGGCGTAGACCACATGAGTTTTCATGCGTGCATGCTTCTGTGTGTCGTTTCCTTCGTGCATGCAGCCTCTTAACGAAGGAAACTTGGGGCGACGTGCTAAAAGCTTTGTGGTTGGGTTTCAGCCAGTGACGCAACGTCTGTGTCATCGTCGCGTGAGCACTTGTGACGGGGTTAAACAACGACCGAAATGATATCAAAAAACGAGGCTAGAGAGTATGAATGTCGTGACCAGCTTTCCTATTACGTTTACCAGGCACCCTTTCAGGGAAAATAGTAAAAAACACCGATATTTGTCTGT